>JAODAL010006436.1:0-133541 GCA_025379985.1 Phyllomedusa bahiana | reverse complement strand
ACGAAAGGCCAAATGGAAAGTCTGGTCAGACTCACCCTACTTAAGATAATTAGAGATTCCTTCCGCCTCTTGGTCACACAATCTCTTCCCTCTTTATCCTCCCTCCGAACAACAACCCACATCATTAACCTCCTTGGATTCTTTTATATGGATGGATATTAATTTGGTATTGCTTGATACTGCCTGACTAATCTTATATTATATAAGTTTTACACTTTTGAAAATACTTGGCATGACTGTTATGTTTTGGTTGTTTTTATTATGCAATCTTTTTCTTTGTTTTCTCGATTGTATACTACCCTTGAAATATAAATAAAAACCTAATCTTTTAAACAAAAAAAAAGTTAAATATATCAACAATATTGCGATGTTTGGCATCAGATTAGTTCACATGAGTATTTATTGCATGCAATAAATGTGTTCTTTATGTCATTTTCTATAAACTGAAGGGTACCGCCATGGGGACAGACAGTACGCTACCGGTTAGATTGTCGCTGTATATATTTATCATGATTAAAACTTATGAGGTAAATGTTCAAAAGCCGCAGCGAAATGAGTTTAGCATCTAAATCCGGAAAGAAACGGAGTTTAGCGTCAAAATCCACAGCCATTGGAGTTTTGCGGCAAAATTCGCAAAGAAACGGCGTTTACCATCAAAATCTACAGCAAACGGATTTTAGGGGCAAAATCTGCAGCGAACGGATTTTAGCGGCAAAATCTGCAGCGAACGGAGTTTAGCGGCAAAATCCGCGGCGAAACAGAGCTTAGCCTCCAAATCCGCGGCGAAACAGAGCTTAGCGTCAAAAACCGCGGCGAAACGGAGTTTAGCGTCAAAAACCACAGCGAACGGAGTTTAGCGTCAAAATCTGCAGCGAACGGAGTTTAGCGTCAAAATCCAGAAAGAAACGGAGTTTAGCGTCAAAATCCAGAAAGAACCAGTTTAGCGTCAAAATCCGCGGCGAACGGAGTTTAGCGTCAAAATCCGCGGCGAAACGGAGTTTAGCGTCAAAATCCAGAAAGAAACGGAGTTTAGCGTCAAAATCCACCGCGATTGGATTTTAGCGGCAAAATCTGCAGTGAACGGATTTTAGCAGCAAAATCTGCAGTGAGCGGATTTTAGCGGCAAAATCTGCAGCGAACAGAGCTTAACGGCAAAATCCGCAAATAAATAGTTTAGAAACAGAATTTAGCGTCAAAATCCGCGGCGAAAAGGCGTTTAGCGTCAAAATCCGCGGCGACCGGAGTTTAGCGTCAAAATCCGCAGCGAACGGAGTTTAGCGGCAAAATCCGCAGCGAACGGAGTTTAGCGGCAAAATCCGCAGCGAACGGAGTTTAGTGTCAAGATCTGTAAAGAAACGGAATTTAGTGTCAAAATCCGTAACAACTGGATTTTAGCGGCAAAATCTGTAAAGAATCGAATTTTCAGCATCAGAAGCGAGAGAACTTTATTAGCACCAAAATCCATAAAGAAAAGGATTTTTTTTTGCGTCAGAAACGAGAACATTTTATTAGTGTCAAAATATGTAAATAAAGGGATTTTAGCGCAAAAATCCGTAAAAAAAACAAACTATTCTTGCGCCAAAATCCGTTATAAAAAAGCATTTTTAACGTCAGAAGCGCGAGAACTAAAATTAGCAGAAAAATCTTGAATTGTGCAAAAATCATTAGCGACAAAAGCACGATCACGATTAGGAATGAGGACACGTCGCACACCTGTCTGCCTCTTCTCTGGCAGCCTTGCTGGAGCACAGAGGGACTGAGCAGAGGTTCAGTAGCTGCCCCTCTGGACTCCACAATCATGGTTCCCTGCTCCCTGCAGACAATAGAGCTGAGCTCACAGCAGGGGGGGGGGGGGGGGGATGGGAGGGATCTCACTGAAGTTAACCAGATGGGAATCATTTGTAGTCTCTTACCTACGTTGTTTACTTTATGGCAGCTGCCTTTGTGTTGTGCAATTCACAGAGCAGAGGGCTCTCTCTGAAGGGGGGCAGGGCTCTTACACAAAGGAATCTCTATAACTCTTTACAGACTCACAATCAAAATGACAGCAAAAGAGGATAAAAAGATGATAGAAAACACACACATTACTGCAAAAAAAAAAAAATTGCGACACAATCCCTTTAAGAGAGAAAGAAAAATCAAGGCAAAGTAAGTTGCAAACTGACAGGAAGGGCACATTCCCGTGCCTCAACTGTCAGAACTGTAACATTAAAGGCTCTACTACTAACTATCCATCCCAAGGTTTCCCAATAAAAATATGTGGCTTTCATATCGGTAATAGTGTGGGTGTTGTATATCTTTTAAAATGCCCATGTGGTTAACCGTACGTTGGGTAGACTAGCAGACCTGTAAAAATACTTTTGAATGAACACAGGTCTGCCATATAACAATATAGATAGAAAATAGAGATGGACACATCAGTGCAAAATCAGAAAGTTCATAGACAAGATAAAAATACTTTTGGAGAAAATATTATGACCCATTGTTTCTTTGATGACCAACATAGGGTCTCAGAACTGAAGTGGTGCGTACTTGAAGAGGTTAAAATAACATTACAGAGTAAAAGTAACGTTCTAAAAAGGGAGGCTTACTGGATAGTCCGTTTAGATGCTCAAACCCCCAAAGGACGTAATGAGAATTTGAATACAAGAGTGTTTTTATAAAAGAGTCTTAACGCTGGAAAGTGTAGCGGAAATGTATATAAGAATAGCATACATCCAGCTGCGCATGCTTGACAAAGAAGTTCATTCTTCAAAACATCGCACAATTGTGCAGACGGCCCAAGATTCCAGCTACTCCTCTCTACCTACTTTTAAGGATTTGTGGACTTGTTCGTCTACCACTGATGAGTATTCTACCCCGTTTCTATTATAATAGGACTTTGTTGTTTGTCCAAAATTTATACACAGTAATTAAATATACAGAGATTCCCCGACTTACGTCTGTTCCCTGGTTATGAACGGGGACCGGAACGACGCAAGCCAGGGACAGCCGACAGCCCCCGGGTGCTGTCTGCGATCTTCGCAGCTGCATGCGACTCCTGGGAGCGCATGCAGCCGACTCTCCGGTCCCTGTCGGCGTCCGGGCACTGCCATGGCCCGGGCACCGGCGGGGATTGCTTCGGCTCTATGCTCTCCCTGCTCCACCATAGAACTCCGGAAGGCCGCAAGCAGATCTGTGACCTGCTGGAGTCTCCGGCACAGGCAGCGTGCGATGTCATCACGCTGCCTGCGCGGCCTAATGACATCACCAGGAGCCGCAGGTAAGCCTCGGAGCAGCGGGGGAGCGAGGTGAGTATTTGTATTTATTTTAATAAGCCCTGCCTATAGCTGCTATGGGGGACATAACTGCCTATGGTGGAGATACCTGCCTATGGGGGATAGGGCGCCATCAGAAATTTCAGGGACCCATACAGCTGAAGCGTCTGAGCCCCTCCCCTCCCCCCTATCAACCCCGGCCGACCCCCCTCACCAGTTACCCAACCCCAGACAAAAAAAAATAAAAATGCAATTGCACCATTGTTTTTGGAATTTACAGTTTATTAATATTGTGCGGGTCAGTACATATACAAGGGCCAGTAAACACCGCTACATTATCACCACGTGTCAGCACTACTATGTTACTGACCAAACCAGTATATGCAGACCCATATTAGAAATAACAACAATATACTAAGACCATATAATACCGCCACATATCAGTACCATAACAATACTGGATAACGGCATACTATTACTGAGTGTAATTAATTACAATAAGAACGATATTACTGCCAAACAGTGACCATATAGTGTTAGATACAGGTGTACACAGGTGCTGCACACACAGAGCAGTTACATTTAGTGAATCACAGGAGACGTCTTTTCTGATCGGAGTCGTTCACTTTCCCTTTTTCTTCTCCATCCGGCCCAGACGGCCATCATGACTGCGCCTGGCTGCGACTCGTCTCTGCAGAATTGACGTCCCCTTAAGTTTGGACCCACCCGGATGAGAGGACGGGGGGAAACTTAAAATGGATGCCCCACCCAGCAGGAGGGGAAGAACTTGAGTGGGGTTCCACACAGCTGGGGCTCGGAGGGGGAGGGACGCTGGGGCAGGGGGGGCATCAGAGGGGCCACAGGGGCTTCATTGTGGCAGCGGAGGGGGGGGGGCTGCAGAGGTGCTCCAGGGGCTTCAGTGTGGCAGAGGGGGCCCCAGGGGCTTTGATGCTGCGGTGGGAGGCTCAGTGGGGCCCAGGGGCTTTGGTGCAGCGGTGGGAGGCTCAGTGGGGCCCCAGGGGCTTTGATGCTGCGGTGGGCGGCTCAGTGGGGCCCCAGGGGCTTTGGAGCAGCGTTGGGAGGCTCAGTGGGGCCCCAGGGGCTTTGATGCAGCGGTGGGAGGCTCAGTGGGGCCCAGGGGCTTTGATGCTCCGGTGGGCGGCTCAGTGGGGCCCCAGGGGCTTTGATGCAGCGGTGGGAGGCTCAGTGGGGCCCCAGGGGCTTTGGTGCAGCGGTGGGAGGCTCAGTGGGGCCCAGGGGCTTTGGTGCTGTGGTGGGCGGCTCAGTGGGGCCCAGGGGCTTTGATGCTGCGGTGGGCGGCTCAGTGGGGCCCAGGGGCTTTGATGCTGCGGTGGGAGGCTCAGTGGGCCCCAGGGGCTTTGATGCTGCGATAGGCGGCTCAGTTAGGCCCCAGGGGCTTTGGTGCAGTGTGTGTGTGCAGGGGGAGGTTTGGTGGGGAGCCCACAGTATCATACAATTTGGGGGGATGGAAGCTGTGCTCAGAGTCCCTGCAGCGTCTGTCACTTACTTCTCTTGCAGTCTGTGAACGGAGTCGGCCCCTCCCGCTCTCTCTCTCTGCCTGTGGGCGGGACGCCTGATCATTTGAATCACCAAAGCCCCGCCCACAGGCAGAGGGAGAGGGGGCGGGGGGGGCCCCCGACCCCGTTACGGGACGGGCGGGAGAAGAAAGTGCCCAGAGGGCGCAGGGATCGAGCCCCGGCCCCCCCCCTTTTCCTCCACCCCTGACCGGGCAGGGGCCCCTGCGGCCGGTCACCCAGTGCCCGGGGCCCGCTCAGGCAGGCTATTTTGTAAAAACGGGGGCCGCTTGCTGGGGGGCCCCCTTTTGTTTCCCCCGGGGCCCCCCTTTACACCTGTGGGCCCCTGAAAACCCCCCTTGAAAGGCGGCCTGATGGGGGAATAGCTGCCTATGGGGGCATCCCCCAAAGGGGGGACATGCCTGCTTATTACCTGCCTAGGGGGAAACATACCTCCCAAATTCCCGCTATGGGGGACATATACTACCTATGGGGACCTATACCTCCCCTATGGGGGGGACATATACCTGCCTATAGCTGCTAGGGGGACATTATCTCCCTAGGGGAATATCCCTGCCTTTTTAATTAAAAACACCATAAAAGTACTAAAAAATTTTGGGTTTTCCCGACTTAAAAAACCAAATTCAATTTTAAACGAACCTACAGTCCCTAACCCGTATGTAACCCGGGGACTGCCTGTATTAGTATCTATCTTGGTCGATTGCTTTTTTTCGTGTTGTAGATGTGGGATTGAGAGGAAACCCACACAGACCAACATAGATGGATACGTTTAATCAATTAAGGGAATATTACAGACTTTGCATTGTGAATTGCTCTTCAATATGAGCCATACAAATATTAGCAATTGGAGCGACAGTGGACCCCATTGAGGTCCTCTGCCCCTACAAGTAAAACTCCGAGCTGAATATAAAGTAATTCCGGTCAGAAAATGCCCTTGGGAAAAAGGGGAAAGGGCCCGTGTCACTTTTTGTGCTCTTGGGAAATTTTTTCCCCATTTTTTTCTCTCTTACAGTGGTAACGCCTTTTCTCAGTATATTAGTGTAGAAGCTTTGTACATCAAAGGTGCACAACATTGTGACATCAACCCTGTCCAGCCCCATTATTCAATTAAAAAAAAAAAATGGCCATTTAACTGGGAAATAAAAGTAACGGGAAAAACCCAATCCCAAAACAAACTAACAAAAATTAAAAGGGCCCAGGAGTTGGAAAATAGATCCTATCCCGGAAACGATAGGGCACCCGGGAAAGGAGCATCAAAGGGAAATTTGGGAACCCTTGGGGGCAAAGACAAAAAAAATTGGGACTCCCCCAAAATATTTTTTTGGGTAAGTGCAATTCTAAATTTTAAAAACAACCCCAAATTTGTTTTTCTGATTTCATCAAAAACATATAATATTATATATAAATCATATTTTTATAAATTATACATTTATACATAGGGTCTTGCTCCAATTTTTCAAATCGAAAAGGGAGGGAAAAATAAAATGAAGGGAAAAACGCCCCAAAGCCCGGGAGACGGGAAAAGTAGTAAATCTTTTTGGTGGTTAATATCTAAATCCAAAAAAACTAAAAAATTTGAACAAGATAATGTTTTTGGATTTCAAATTTTTGTGTAAAAAATTGTGGGGGGGAAAAAATTTTAAATTTTAAAGATTAAATTGCCCAAAAACCTAAAAAAATTTAATCAGATTAAAAATGATTTTGGTAAAGTACAGTGATCAAGACCAAGATCTATTCCTTCTAAATTATGTAAGATCACTAGAAAAAGTAGATTTGACCCTGAGGTAGTTAGTTCTATATTGGAAACATTTCAAAATATGAGAGGTAAGTCCAAAGCAAATGGGACTTCATGAACAAGAACTAAAAAAAATTTTAAACAATAGGAAAAATGGCTCTTTTAATAGTGTTGAGCGATTTTTATCGACAAAATTAAAATCGGGAAAGGTTTTTTTTTGGGATCAAAATTTTTCCCAAAATTGCGAAAAATTAAGGGTTAAAATCTGGGGCTTTAAAACTATTAAATCGCCCCTTTTTTTCGGCGCTTCCGGTAATTTTGGCCCAGCAAATCAATTACAGAATGGGAGCAGGTGCGATGGGTGTGCGACGTCAGAGGGATGTGTATGGTTGCGTTTGGCTGGAAAAACACATGCCTCGTTTTACATAAAAACAGCTTTCCGTTTTCCCCCCTCATGTCCCCTCAGCTTCTCATAGGGATAGGACCGCGCTCTGCCTGGGCCAAAAAGCTCAGCGAAAAAAATTCCCCCCCCCATTTTTTGCACAAAAGGAAACCCTCTACTATTAGCTGTGACCCTTTCCCTTTTTTTGTTAGTTTTAGAGATTTGAAGATTTTATGTGGGTTACCTAAGAATTTTAAACCCAGCACCTACCCTGTAAATTCACGGGGGGTGGGAGCGGGGGGGGCCCCGCGGGCGAACAAAGAAAAGCTCTATCATAAAGAACACGGATAAATTTCACCAAAACTTAGTGTAACATTGTATTTGGAAAATTCTTTTTTATTAACATTTTGCTATTGAAATTTTTCCCCGGGTTTTTTGGGGGCACCCCTAAAATTTAAAAGGGGGAAAATAAACTAAATTTTTTAGTAACTGCGGGTCTCTTTTTTTAGCTGCAAAATCCATTTTTATTATCAGTAAAACATTTCAGATAGGGGGTTCTTTTTTCAATTTTAAACCCATTACCCTTTGGGACTGTTTGATTTACCACCTTGCATTTAAAATTACAAATCCAGCAATCTTGTGGGTCACCCAAAGGTTGTTTTTTTTGCCAAAAATACCTTTTGTATCGTACGAAAAACATCACAGTTATGTTTTTTTTTGCCTTTTGCGACCCAGCTTTTGTTAAATTGGGACGCGGGAAAACAAAACGTAAATTTTTTAAAACAGCAATTCAAATATTCACCCCAGGTAAATTTGAAAGGTGAAAAAAAAAATACCTTTAAATTTAAAACCCAAAACATAAAAAATACGTTTTTTTTTGGATTTTTTCCCCCAGTCCAGATTTGTTAAAAGGGACCCCCTTGCATTTAAAATTTTGAACCCAGCAATTTTGTTTTGATTTAGGGGGGATTTGAGAAAAAGCTGTGATTTGCCGCTTTTAATAAAGTTTTTCCCAAAAAACAAATTCCATACCTTCTCAATTTTTATTTTTCTGAAATGGAGCAAATGCAGGTGGTAACGAGCAAAGGGGGGGGTTTAGACATGGGGGTTTTGGGAGGTACAAAAGGAAGGTGCTCCATCCAGTGCTGTCGACGAAACGAAAGCCAGCGGATCGTGGGTTGCAGGCCCGGGTCAGGCCTTTTAAACCCTTTTGGGTCAGGGCCCTGTGAATCAAAGTAACGAACATCGTCCCCAAATCTGTCCTTCAGGGTTTAAAACCCAACCCTTGTTTCAGCAGTCTTCCCCCTCCTCGTCCCGAAATTCACGGCCACAAATTTTGTAAACAAAACATCAAAAATTTGCCAACATAAAGCGGGCCCAAATTTTAAACTCTTTGGCCCCAAACCACTGTGGAAAAATCCATTGTTTTTAAGCCCTTCTTTGATGAAAAAATGCGGTTGGGGCAAAGGAATTTTAAAAGATAAAAGAGGATAAATTTTAGTCTGCTCTGACGCCCAGTTACTAAAGCCATCGGGAAGGGGGGAAGGAAGCCGGTAAATTTGGAAAAAATCCCGGGGGGTTGGCAACGCCTTGCAGTGCCCCTTGCTTTTACCCCGGGCAGTTTTTGGATGCGAAAGTCGGGAAAGACCAATTCACCTGTTTTGATGATAAAGTGGAGGGCAAACATTGCGGATTTTCCATCCTGGTCTTTTCCCAGAATTGCTTGCGAGCGCTTCATCAGGGGAGGGGAAAGGAAGCGATGGGGTGGGTGTCAATAGGGGTCCCCCCAAAAAAAGGGGGGGGCGGCCCGAAAAAATTTCCCCGCTGATATGTTTCCCCCAAACCAGGGGTTCAGGGGAAAACCCCGCTCCTCGCTTATCGCCGTCAAAAAGGTCCGGAATCTCAACCTGGGCCCCTTTTGAGAAAGCCCTGTTTCACCCAGCATTTTCATATCCCCCTTTTGCCTTTAAAACGCAAAAGAAAGGGGCAAAACCTTAAGTGGTTAACCCCCACCAACAGGGTCTATTCCCATGCAGCAAAATGCGGAGTTGAAATGGAGGGCCCCCTTTGGGCCCCAAAAAAGGCCAGACCAAAGCCGGCCCCAAAACCCACTGTCAACCCTCTGTCTCCGCCTCCCTCCTCCGCCCCCAACCAAGCTTTCCCTTAGCTCCCCAATCTTTTCAGGTCATGATCAGGGTCACCCCGCTTCAGCCTCCACCGTCCCCCGGGGATTTTACCCCCAAAGCACCACCAGGGGACCCTTCCCCCCCTTCCCCTTCCCCCAAGTTTGACGACCTGCACGCCGTA
This sequence comes from Phyllomedusa bahiana, assembly GCA_025379985.1. Lineage (NCBI taxonomy): Eukaryota > Metazoa > Chordata > Amphibia > Anura > Hylidae > Phyllomedusa > Phyllomedusa bahiana. The sequence goes on along the minus strand of JAODAL010006436.1, from coordinate 124,304 downwards.
CAGTGGCCAGTTTTGGGCAGCCAGCCTTCTGTTTTCCCCGGTTTTTTGGGAGGGGAAGAAACACTTTTGCCCCAAACCCCTCCCAAAGCCCAAAAACCTGAAAGTCGGCATTGCCCGGGGTTTTGGGGCCCTTTGGGAAAAAGTTTCCTTTCCGCCCGGTGGGCACAGGAAAGGGTTTTCCCCCACGTCATGGCCCTCGCCTGCCCCCCCAAAACGAGATCCGAGCAGGCTTTTTTTTGCCAAAAAAAGCCGTCCCTGGCCCCGGCCAGCCAGTTTTTTCATCTAAAATTTCAAACCTTTTTCTGCATCTTTTGTCCCCGGGAAAAATCCATCCCCACCACCGCACATGGACTAAATAAGCACGGCCAGGCCGTATATCTCGTGAAGCTTTACTGGGGTTGAGCTGGGGGAAGTCTCTGGGGGTGACGGTGGCTCTCAGGCTCGGCGCACGCTCCTTTCAAAAAACCCCAGGGGTGGGCAGGGGTTTTTTCCCCCCAAAGGGCCTTTTTGGGGGCATCACGGGGCCCCGGAACCCCGGCCGTGTTGGGAAAATTTAAACTGCCCCTTTGGGGGACCGTTTCCCACACAGGGCAGGGGGCTGGGGGACGGCTTAAGCAAGAGGGCCGATCGTTGGCCCGGGTGACCAAAAACCTTGTGCCCGGCAAGGGTTTGGGGGCGATAAAAGGGGGGAAATCTGCTTGGCCCCCCCTTAAAATCGGGAGGCCCGGGCACATCCCCCTTTGCCCGGCAAATTTTCATGAACCTTGTCCGTCCAAAATTTTTAAAAAGCTACCCGGGCTGGACTGCCTGCTGAAGAAAAGGTCAGGGCGGGGTTCCACTTCCGGGGGCCCTTCGCACCCTGGGTTCGTCCCGCCGGGGTGCGTTGCAGCGTCAGCTCGGCCTCCCCCTCAACCCTTTTTCCTTTTTTGACGTGGGCCCAAACGCTGGAATTCCACCCTCCACATGCTCCCGCTTTTTTGGGGGGGGGGGGGAACCCGCGCAAAAGCCATTACCCCGTAAGAAGTGACACATGGCCCGACAAGGGAGCGGTTTCGGGGCCTCGGGGTTTGAACCACCCAGATTTGGGGGCAGGTGAAAGAGCTCTGCACCATCCTTTTCCATTTTTTTTAAAAAAGCCCCCCAAAATTGGTTTTAGGCGGACAATGCCCCTTTTCAAACATGAGATTGTGGGGATCTTAGTTCGGAAAAGATCGTTGGACCTCTTTAAACAACAGGTCCCCCCAGCGACGGAGGAGGGGGACCCGGGCCAAATTTCGGGGCACGGAAACTTTCCCCACCCAAATCCACAAAGGGCCCGACAGGGTTTTACAATTTCCCTCGGTCTTCATTAGGCAAATGGTTTGGGGTTTCAGAGCTAGTTCAAGGTGGCGCATCAGCTCTCAGGGTGGGATCATCTCAGGCAATTTAGGGGTGTGTTTTAAGCTGTGCCGGGGGCAGGGAGGAGGAGGAGGGGGAGGAATTCCTAGGACAATTTTTACCGACGTCCCTTTCCTTGGGAAAAAGGTTGGCCCCCCAAATTTTTGGGGGGAGGAGGAAGATGAGGAAGATCAGTTTTTTCTAGGCCCTTTGACCCAGGGGGTTTTTTAAATCAAGGGTCCCCTCCCCTCACAATGGTTTTTGGATGCTCCATTTCCTCCAACATGGATCCTCGCATTTTAAAGGGCCCTCCCCAAAAAGAAAAAACAGTTATTGGGGGGCCACCCTTTCCTTTGGGTCCCCCAGTACAAAACAAAATCAGCACTTTCCTTTTTCCCCCCACCCAAAAAAGAGAGTAAAAAAGCAGGGGAAATTTGGGGACCTTGCTGATTTTATCAACTGGAGACATCGTTGCATCTGCTTAAAGTTCCCCAAATGACACGGTGGAAAAAACATCAGCGACTGACAGCAGTTTGAGTGCCAATAGGTTTGCGGCAGACGGCCCAAAGGGGGCAGAAGCCTAATGGGTGACCTTTGGCAATCTTTGTTTACCACCCTTTACCAACGCATGCAATTCAGGGGACAATCCAACACAAGAATCAGCTTAAGAAACATGGTGCACGACTATCTGCGTCCAAAACCCGGGATTGTTCCGGGCCCAATAGACTTTGGTATCCAAAATGGACGAATTTGGGCCCCAGCTTTTCATCAAACCCCTAGAAAGGGGTTGTCGCCCCAGCCACCGGGCCCTATCTGAGCGGACCTTCAGCACAGCTGGAGGAGTTCATTACCGACCCAAAAGGATCCGGTTTCCCCAGATAATGTGGATCGTTTTTACTTTCTTTTTGATGAATCAAAGGGTTTGGAAACTCTGATGATGTTGTGGCCCCAAAATTTCCGAGGGGCACCAAAATTTGTTGCCCCGGGCTACTTCACATTCCCTTTTCAAAAAAAAAATGGTCCCCCTTGAAAAATTTTTTTTTTTAAAAAATCATTTCTTACTGCACATTTTTATTCCTTTTTCCCCAAAAGTTTTATTTTGCTGGTTTTGCTGGAGGAGAAACTGTAAAAGACAGCAAGGTTTCAAGACAAACCGGGATTCCCATTTTTTAAACCTTTTTTAATTTTTATTCTTAAAGAAAATTTCCGGCAAAATTGGTTTTAAATTTTAAAATTTTTAAAATGGTCAAAAAAATTTTGGGTTTTGTGTGAAATTTCAGCAATTTAAACCCTGGTCCTTTGGGAAAAGGGAAAGTGGCTTTCTAAGTGGGGATTTCTCCCTCCAATTTTTAACAGTGGCTGAAAGTCATTTTTTTAATTTTTTGGGTCATGCTGCTTTGAAATGCCCGCAATACTACAGGGCCTATTTAAAAAAAAAGTTGTTTCTAAAGAATTTTTTCCCCCCTTTAAATTGCCAAAAGGGCTCAAGGGTTTAGCTTTTGAATTTTTTTGGGGGGATTTTGCTTTGAAATGCCGCAAAATAAGGTCCTATTCAAAAAAAAAGTTGTTTCTAAAAGACTTTGTTTTTCAAATTTACCAAAAATGGCTCAAGGGGCAAAGCTTTTAAAATTTTTGGGGGGGATTTTGCTGTGACATGCACTATACTACAGGTCCTATTCTAAAAAAAAAAGTTGTTTTTTTAACGGACATTTGTTTTTTCACAATTTTTCCCCAAAATGGCCCCAAGGGGCATGCTTTGAATTTTTTGGGGGGGTTTTTCGTGACATGCAGCTATACTACAGGCCTATTTAAAAAATGTTGTTTCTAACATAATTTGTTTTTCAAAAATTGTCCAAAGTGTCAAGGGTTTAAAGCTTTGATTTTTGGGGGGATTTTGTTTTGACATGCAGCCCATACTAGAGGTTTTCCCATTCCCAAAAAATGTTGTTTTTTAACGACCCTTTGTTCTTACAATTGTCAAGGGTTGGCTCAAAGGGGGATGGGCTGTCAGAAACAGGAAAAGGGGAGGACATTTTTAATGGACCCCATATTTCCCAAAAAGACTTTTTATTTCAAGATTTTTTAACATAGCAAACCCAAACCCTGTAATTTTAGACAACCCATTTAACAATGAAAAAAAAAAGAAACAAAAACATGGGTGGGATTCCTTTCCATTTTTAAAAAAGTTTTTTTCTAGAATTTAAAAATACTAAAAAAAATTGCCCTGTACAAATAGTTTAAAAAAATTCCTCTGAATTGTACAAGGGAGGTACAGGGAAAAATTTTACCAGATGTAGGTTTTTTCGAGGCATGGGGTTGGGGGCAGGAAGAGAACAAAAAACAAAAGACCATTTCCTCCAGCCGTTGAATAAAATGAGAAAAAAAAATGCCAAGATAAAGGGCACCTGGGTGTAACAGGGCGTTAAAACCCCCAGTTTTTCCCAAATGAAAGGGCCCCCAATTGGTTTCCCCCACTCATACCGGGGGGGGACAAAACCCTACCCAGGTATTTACGTGTACCGAGGAAGGCTGGAAATTCTCACAATTCCCCTTCCGCAAAACCCCTGCTTTTAGGGACGACAGTTTTTTGTTGGGTGCGTCATCAGGGCATTTTAAAACCCGCGTGTTAAAGATGACGGACCCAGCCCGGGGCCCCACCCCACCCATGAACCCCCGGCCCCCGGGTCATGCTGTGGCCCCGGACGTAAGTCCCAAAGTCCAGTGAAAACCCCAAAATGGTGGGGTTTAAAAGGGCCTTTTCCCGGGACTTTTTTTAAAAGTGGGTGGCCCTGCAGGTTTGGGGCTTTAGCCCGTGGCCCAGGACAGGGGGGATTCAATGTCCAGTTCAAGTAAGAGGGTGGTTCAAAACATACTGCCTTCTGGCCTTTTTAATTTGTGGGGGGGGATGCAGGTTTTAAAGGGGCAGGGGTGTGGTACAAGACCCCGGGTAGTGGGAAAGGTCTGTGAATTTTTTTTTTTGTGACTTTTATAAAACCCAAGTGTTTGCCCAAATTTTGCACGTATCCCCTTTGGGTGTTTTGGGGTGTTAATTTCAGCTTCTCCAGCCTTGTTTGGGTGTAATAATGAAGGTGTTGTTGCTCTCCCATAGACTTAATGGTCATCGCTCATAATCGACGCTCACTATCGAAAAACCTTATCTATAGCGGCCGACTATCGACTATCGATCGATCTCGATAGCCAACGCAATCGCTCAACACTACTCATTAATAGTGAAAAAAGCAGATAACTGAGGGGGAGAAGCATGTTGAAGAAGCAGAAAACCAGTTGAGTGATTAGATGTCTATAAGAATTGGAGCAAGACCCTACTGTAATGTATAAAAATATGATGGATACGGTTTGATGGAATAAAAACAAATCAAGGTGATATTAGAATGGCACTTACAACAGAATAACCGAAAATCCTAATTTTATATCTAGTCCCCAAGATTCACAAATCCGTAGCTGCTCCTTCACGACGCCCTATCTTTCGGGACTAAGAACTATTTTCCAACCCCTGGCCCTATATTTTGATATCTATCTCCTGGAGATGGTTTCTCAGTTACCTTGATGCCTCCGAGATACTGGTGATTTTTTGGATAGGATAGAGTGATTGGACGTGGGTGATGTCACAATGCTGTGCACCTTTGAGGTAAAAGCTTATACACTAGTATATCGGGAAAAGAAGGATTTACAGTGTAAGAGAGAAATTATATGAAAATCCTAAAGTTACATGGTCTTACTCCGTTCACTATTAGAGATTATTCTGACTCGGGTTGGAGTTTTACTTGCAGCGGCAACTTTTGCTAATCTTTTTATGGAAAATCAAAGAAAAATGGGACATTATTTACTGAAAAACACAAGACCATTCTTACAGCTCAATGGCTGGATAATAGACTAAGCCAAATAGGAGGCAGTATAAGCCACAGTGCTACTTGGGAGAAAAATATAACAAATAACCAAAGAGCAATAGCTCACACACCTATCCAATAGGGGGCAACTGAATAATAAAAAAATGCACATTGGAAAAGTACCAGTTCACACCAGTAGTTTATATTTTTCTTCCAAGTAGCACTGTGACTTGCCTCCTAATGGGTTTAGACCAATATCCAGCCACACAAATATTTGTAATTCTTCCAGTGTGCAAATTTTTTGCCTTAAGTACTGGGGAGCAGGGGGTGTCAGTATTTTGTGTTTGAAACTTGAAATGGCTTGTGGCTTTTTTGCATACTGGTGTGAACGGGTACTTAACCAATGTGCAGGTTTTTTTTTATCTTTCAGTTGCCCTCCTACTGGGTGGGTGTATGAACTACTGCTCATTAGTTATTTGCACCTGTTTTATTTTTCTCCCAAGTAGCACAGTGGCTTATATTGCCTCATACTGGGTTTAGTCTACAGTCATGGCCAAAAGTTTTGAGAATGATACAAATGTTAATCATGTTTTATAATGGCAATTTGCATATACTCCAGAATGTTATAAAGAGTTTTCAGCTTAACAGCAATTAATTGCAAAGTCAATAGTTGCCTAAAAAATTAACTTTTTTCCCCAAAACACATTTCAACTTCATTGCAGGCCTGCCTTAAAAGGACCAGCTAACATCATTTCATTGATTGCTCCATTAACACAGGAGTGGGTGTTGATGAGGACAGGGCTGGAGATCAATCTGTCATGATCAAGTAAGAATCACACCACTGGACACTTTAAAAGGAAACTGGTGCTGGCATCATTGTTTCTCTTCTGTTAACCAGGGGTTATCCTAAAAAAACCACTGCAGTCACATTGCACTGCAAAAAACGCCAACAGGGAAGAGTATCGTAGCAGAAAGTTGCACCTCAGTCAACAATCTATCGCATCATAAAGGAATTCAAGGAGAGAGTTCCATTTGCAAAAAGGGTCCAGGGCGCCCAAGAAAAACCACAGCGCCAGGACCGTCTCTTAAAGTTTTTTGCTTCGGATTCGGGCTACCAGCAGTGCAGACTTTCTCAGGAAGGCAGCAGGCAGTGTATCACTGCCGCACTGTGGGCGAGACTCATGGGCAAGGCCTGTGTCAAGGAGGGGAGCAAAGAAGCCACTTCTCTCCAAAAAAAAAAAAAAAAACAGGACAGCTGAATTCTGCCAAAAGGGACGGGGGGGAAAGCTGAGGGGCTGGGTAAAATTTCTCTGATTAACCCCTTTTTGAATGTTTTGGACTCTGGAAAACAGCTTTTCGGAAAACAAAGGTGAGCGATACCCCAGCTTGCCTCATCCAACTGTAAAGCATCCAAAACCATTTTTGTGGGGGGTTTCTTCTCACCCAAGGGGAATCGGGGCCCCTAACATCTTGCCCAAAAAACATCCATTAAAAAAAATGAAAAAGAAGCCGCCAAGAGCAACTTCCCCAACCCTCCAAGAACTTTTTGATAACAAAGCCTTTTCCAGAGATGGAGCACCTTGCCATAAAGCAAAGGTGATAACTAAATGGCTCAGGGAACAAAACAGAGATTTTGGGTCCATGGCCTAGAAACTCCCCAGATCTTAATCCCATTGAGAACTCGTGGTCAATCATCAAGAGACGTGTGGACAAAAAAAAACCAACAAATTGTGACAAAATGCAAGCATTGATTGTGCAAGAATGGACTGCTATCAGTCAGGATTTGGTCCAGAAGTTGATTGAGAGCATGCCAGGGAGAATTGCAGAGTTCCTGAAGAAGAAGGGTCAACACTGCAAATATTGACTTGCTGCATTAACTCATTCTGTCAATAAAAGCTTTTGTTAATCATAATATGATTGCACTTGTATTTCTGTATGTGATAAAAACATCTGACAAACACACATAAAAACCAGAGGGCAACAGATCATGTGAAAATATAATATTTGTGTCATTCTCAAAACTTTTGGCCATGACTGTATAATCTAGCCATTGAGCAGTAACTATGGCCTTGTGTTTTTAATATTTTTATGGCTCATATTGAAGAGACATATTGTGCACAATAAGTACAGTCAATTTATCAAACTGTGGGTTCGTTTTGTGGATGAAGTGTTTTATAGACAGCACAGAAAGGCAATTAATCGTTTAAATAAATTAATGCTATACATCCATTGTTGGAGTTTTCTATGTCAAAAAGCAATAATACCATACAGTTTCTCAATGTACAGATAGAAGAAAGAATGTCCTTAATACTTATTGCCTTAGAAAAAATAGCGGTCATTGTCCTACTGTGCAATTTGTGCGAGCCCGTAGAATTTGTACATCTGATGAAGATTATAGTAAACATATACAGAAATTAATAAAAATAATTGGTAATAAGAGGATATCAAAAACAGGAGGTAAAAAAAGTGATAGGAAATTGGCAGGACATCTAATGAGTAGTTTAGAAAATGTAAAGAGAAAAAAAGTGTAGGGGAACTCGATGTAAGTTTTTACTCAACATATAATACTCATGCCTCATTTATTAGACAATCCATCTTGAAAAATTATACAAAATAATCCCCAACTTGAATCATTACTACATGATAGACCAAGGTACATATAGTGTATAGATAGGACTATAGGAAACCATAGAATACGATTGGAAATTCAAAATAGAAAAAAATCTAGACAACAATTTCTGAGTGCCAGGAAACAGGCACGAGCTTGGCTTGTCAGAACTGCTCTTACATTATAAAAGGTGAAACTATAAATCACCAGACAGAAACATTGAGTTTCAATAAAAGGATTTTACACTTGTAATACAAATAATGTAATATAATATATGTGGGCCAAACAACAAGGGCTATTTGGATAAATGAACAGAATTACAGATAAGACTATGCAAATCAAAATCAATGCAAGATGGAGAAGGAAGGGAAAATTAAAAGTATGGTGAATCAACAGTGGCCAAACAATTTTATGAACATCGGCATAGTGTCAGTGAATTAAAATGGTGCGTGCTAGAAGAGATTCAAGATAGTGGTCAACAGCAGATTAAAACTTGACTTCTTCAAATAGAAGTATTTCGGATAACTCTCTTGGGTGCATTAGCCTCGAAGGGCCTTAATGAGGAGTGTCAGTGGAGTGCTTTTTTTTTAGCAGTAGTTTTTATTTCAGTAGCCCATATTATGCACGAGTTGGGAAGAATGGAAAATCTGTAGAATTTTTGGCTTCTATCTATACATTGAATAAAACTGACCTATACTAGGATATCAAAGCATTTATGTGGATGTAAGATCAGCGCGCTGCACAAATAAGGAGCAGTTTAACTGGCTGAAAGTGTGCAATGTGCATGGGCCAAAGGATTCTAGTCAGATGCCGACACCTAGTGATTGAATCTGTACATAACAGAGACAGTGAAGTGAGAGCACAAGGACAGGACAGTGACTATGTTGCTAAAGCAGTCTAAGTAAGGATGAGCGTGAAGGTACAAACGTGCGGTCTGAATAGCTGGTACATATCTCTATGTACTGACCTATTAATGACAGAAGTGGAAGCTTCTGAAATGTGTGAAAAGAAATTATATGTAATAGGTGTATCACTGCTATATTATGGGCTGTGAATGTTTTTATTATTTTGTATAACTATTTTAGTAGATAAGGGCTACGATTGAGCTAAAAGTCATATGATTATGGTGAGTTTAGAGCAGTGATTAGCGGATTACCAACATGCTTGACAGAGGAGGCGTGATCTCCGAAACATCATCGGCGTGTTGCAAAGCTTAAAGGGGTTGTCTCACTACAAGGATTGCTTATTATGCTGAAAATCTTGCAAAAACAAGTCACTTTGCAATATGTGTCCATTAACAGTGTCCTACTTATTCCTAGATATCCCCTCTTGTATGGGCTGCATCAGCTCCTTAAATCGCTAGACCTGTTCGTTCTCTCCTGATAGTCTGCTAGCGAAGGTTGCTAAAGCTACAGACCTGGCGTACTCAGCAGCTCGCCACTGCAGGCCGGTAGAAGCCAGTAAACACGCCCTTGAATTAAAAAATAAAACAAAGTAAACAGGACTGAGGTAATAAGAATCTATGTAGTGATACAACCCCTTTAAGTAACTATGTGGAGTCTTGGCTGAACAATTATGCTGGGCATTAGGAGACGCATACAATCTGCCTAAGGACATTTCCTGAACTTCTAGTAATTTATGGCTTTACGCAATAAGTATTGGTTAGTTGCAGTGTCACAATGTATTTCTGACAAGTATTAACCCCTTACCGACATTTGCTGTACTCATACGGCAATGGCTGGTAGGGGTTCCCGCAAATTGCCGTATAAGTACGTCAAGGCGATCTTGCGCGCTCACCGGCGGAGCGCGCAAGATCGCGGCATGGAACCAGCGGTAATATACCGCTGGCATCATGCCGCATCCCCCACGGCGATCTGACGATCGTTCATGCAATTCCCCCTGGGGAAAAGTGTAAAAAGTGTGAAAAAGTAAAACACAAAAAATAAAATAACACGTACATCGCTCTTTTCCCCTTTACAAACGCCAATCGCCTCAAAAAAGATCAAAAATAAAGTACCCATATTTGGTATCGCCGCGTGCGTAACGACCCACCCTATAAATCTGTCATGTTAATTAACCCGTACGGTGAACGCCGTAAAAAAAACCCCAAAAAAACAGTCACAGAATTGCGATTTTTGTTCATCCCGCAGCACATAAAATGGAGTAAAAAGTCATCAAAAACTCATATCAACATCAAAGTGATGCCAATTAAAACGTCAGTTCATCCCGCAAAAAAAAAGTCCTTACACAGCTCTGTATACGGAAAAATTAAAAAGTTCTGGCTACTAGAAGATAGCGAGGCATAAAAATTGTTTTACACAATAAAAACACTTTTTTTCCAAAAAATTGTGCTTTCAAATAAAAAAACGACATAAATTGGGTATCACCGTAATCGGCTCAACCCACAGAGTAAAACTAACTTGTCACGGATACTGCACGGTGAACGAAATTAAAAAATTAAAAACACTGCTAGGATTGCAGTATTTTCTTCACCCTGCCTTCCAAAAAACGGATTTAAAAGCGATCATAAAGTCTTGTGCCCCCAAAAATTTTACCAATAAAAACGTCAACTCATCCCGCAAAAAAAAAGTCCCTATACAGCTCCATAAACAGAAAAATAAAAAAAGTTATGGCTCTCAGACTGCGGTGATGCAAAAATGTGTTTTCCCTTTTCAAATAAGTGTTTTTATTGTGTAAAAGCAGTAAAACATTAAAAAAAATATATACAAATGTGGTATCGCTGTAATCGTATCAACCTGCTGAGTAAAACTAGCATGTCATTTATACCGCACAGTGACCGCTGTAAAAAATAAAAAACACTACCAGGATTGCTGTATTTTGTACAAAATGCCTCACAAAAACCTTAATAAACAGTGATCAAAGCATCACATGCCCCCCGTAATGGTACCAATAAAAACATCAACTCATCTCATAAAAAACAAGCCCACAAGCAGCTCCATATGCAAAAAATTAAGAAAGCTCTGGCTGTCAGAATAGGACAAACATAAAAACGCAACTTTTTATAAAACTCGCTTCTATTGTGTAAAAGTAATAAAACATAAAAAACTATATAAAATTTATATCATTGTTAATTGTAACCGACCCCCATAGTAAAGTTATCCCGTCATTTATCCCGTATGGCGAATACTGTAAAAATGAAGGCCAAAAACAATGGCGGATCTGCGTTTCCCCCCGCCATTTCCATGGCCCAATGCTAAAAAAAAAACCTACGGAACACCTGTGCGTCCAAAATGCAAAATACACCCTTAGATGAGATCCCTGAGGGGTGTTGAATCCAAAATGGGGAAACTTCTGGAAGGTTTTACCTGTTCTAGTACTTTGGGGGCTTTGGAGATGCGACATGGCCCCACCAAAATCTGTGCGGCAAAAGCCAAATAGCGCTCCCTCCCTTGTACCCCCTGCCATACGCCCAAACAGCAGTTTACACCCACATGTAGGGTATTGCCGAACTTGGAAGAAATTGTGTAACACAATTTTGGGGCTTTTTTTCCAAGATTCCTTGTAAAAATTAAACATTTTCAGCTAAAATTGCAGATTATTGGAAAAAATATATATTTTTTTATTTTCAGAGATGAATGCTAAAAATTTTTTTTGTGAAACGACTGTGGGGTCGATATACTCACTACACCTCTGGATATATTCCTAAGGGTGTAGCTTCCAATATGGGGTCTTTTTAGGGGTATTTATTAAGTTTTGGAACCTTAGGTGTCCGTAAACTTGAAATGGCCCCTAAATAAAATCGAAATGAAAATGAGGCCCCAGAGTCCAGTAGGTGCTCCTCCTATTCTGGGGCTTGTGGTTGAGCCAAATATGCACTAGGGCCACATATGGGATATCTCTAAAAACGGCAGAATCTGGGGGAATCAATATTAATTTGCATTTCCCTGATCACATTTACCGTATTCTTGTGAATAATGTATAAAAATTGAAAAATCTGCAAAAAAGTTACATTTTGAAATTTCACTTCCACTTTGCTTTAATTCCTGTGAAAAACCTAATGGGTTAATAAACTATCCTAAATGCGGTTTTGAATACCTTAAGGGGTGTAGTTTCTTAGATGAGGTCATTTATGGGGGTATCTAACATACAGGTCAATCAATGTCACGTTAGAACTGGACTGGTCCCTAAAAAATGTATATTACAAATTTTCTTGAAAATTTTAAAATTACTACTAAATTTATAAGCCCCCTAATGTCATTAAAAAAAAAAAAACGACATTTAAAAAAATGATGCCAAACTACAGCAGACATATGGTAGATGCTAGTTATAAACTATTTTTAGTGGAATAACTATCTGTCTTATATGCAGAAATTTTTGAAGTTTGAAATTGGTAAATTTTTCAAATTTTATACGATAATTTGATATTTTTCACAAATAAACAATCATTTTTTGGACCAAAATTTCTTACCATCTTAATGCACAATGTATCACGAGAAAACAAACAATCTCTGAATCACATGGATAGGTTAAAGTGTCAAAAAGTTATTCTCACATAAAGTGACACATGACAGATTTAAAAAATGGGGCTCTGGCAGAGAGGCCAAAACTGGCTCTGGCGGTAAGGGGTTAAGAAGGCTAACAAGTATTTATTTTTAAAAAAACGGTATGTGTTATTCAAATTCATACTGAAAATTCCTGAAAACAAGGAATTAAAACTGAAAATCTGCAAAATAAAAAATATTTGGAGATTTAATCTCCACTTTTCTTTACATCCTATGAAACACCTAAAGAATGGACAGACTAAGTGCTGTTTTGAATACCTTGAGGGATGTGGTTTCTTAGATGGCTGATTGCTGGAGGTATCTAACATACAGGCCCATCAATTGCACATCTGATCTGAAGTGGTCCTTAAAGATCTGTGTTTGTAATTTTCTTGAAAAGTTAAAAAATTGCTATCAAACTTGTAAGCCTAACTTCCTATAAAATATAACCTACATTAAAAAAATACTAAACATGAAATAGACATGTGGTAATTACTAGTTATAAAGTTGTTTGTATGGTATGACTTGTCTTACACCCAAAATCAAAAATTTAATTTTTCTAAATTTTCATACAAACAAGGACTGTATGGAGCAAAATGTAATATTTAAAGCACAATGTCTAACAAACCCCTCATAATCTCTAAATCACATGGCTAAGGAAAAAAAATAAATAAATAAATAAATAAATAAATCAAGCTCACTCAAAAGGTCAAAACTGGTTCGGCTGGTCAGGTGTTAATACAAAGTGTTTGTGTCATGATGAAAATAATAATAAAGGCAGTCTGTCAAAACACATATAGTGCCTTGCGAAAGTATTCATCCCCCTTAAACCTTTCAACCTTTTGTCACATTTCAGAATCAACAAGTGGGACAATTGTGAAGTGGAACGAAATTTATTGGAAATTTTAAAAAGTTCTGTAAAAAAAAAAACCAAAAACTGAAAAGTGGGGCGTGCAATATGATTCAGCCCCTTTACTTTCAGTGCAGCAAACTCACTCCAGAAGGTCAGTGAGGATCTCTAAATGATCCAATGTTGTCCTAAATGACTGATGATGATAAATATAATCCACCTGTGTGTAATCAAGTCTCCGTATAAATGCACCTGCTCTGTGTTAGTCTCAGGGTTCTGTTTAAAGCAGAGAGAGCATCATGAAGACCAAGGAAAACACCAGGCAGGTCCGTGATACTGTTGTGGAGAAGTTTAAAGCCGGATTTGGATACGAAATGATTTCCCAAACTTTAAAGATCCCAAGGAGCACTGTGCAAGAGATCATATTGAAATGGAAAGAGTATCAGACCACTGCAAATCTACCAAGACCCGGCCGTCCCTCTGAACTTTCATCTCAAACAAGGAGAAGACTGATCAGAGATGCAGCCAAGTGGCCCATGATCACTCTGGATGAACTGCAGAGATTGACAGCTGAGATTGGAGAGTCTGTCCATAGGACAACAATAAGTCGTACACTGCACAAATCTGGCTTTTATGGAAGAATGGCAAGAAGAAGCCATTTCTCAAAGATATCCATAAAAAGTCTTGTTTAAAGTTTGCCACAAGCCACCTGGGAGACACCAAACATGTGGAAGAAGGGGCTCTGCTCAGATGAAAGCAAAAATCAGACTTTTTGGCCACAATGCAAAATTATATGTTTGGCGTAAAAGCAACACAGCTCATCCCCCTGAACACCCATCCCCACTGTCACACAGTGGGGGGCAGCAATCATGGTTTGGGCCTTTTTCTTCAGCAGGGACAGGAAGATGGTTAAAATTGGATAGGAAGATGGATGGAGCCAAATACAGACCATTCTGGAAGAAAACCTGTTGGAGTCTGCAAAAGACCTGAGAACTGGGACGGAGATTTATCTTCCAATAAAACAATGATCCCAAACATAAAGCAAAATCTACAATGGAAGGTTCACAAATAACCGTCTCCAGGTGTTAGAATGGCCAAGTCACAGTCCAGATCTGAATCCAATCGAGAATCTGTGGAAAGAGCTGAAAACTGCTGCTCACAAACGCTCTCCATCCAGACCTCAGCTGATTACAAGTGAATCAAAACGTCTCTCATGCAACAACTGACTAAGCCCACGCTTCAGCAAATCGCACACAATCCAACGTTTACTTGAGATAGCACGCCATTTTGTTCAAAACAAACGCTCTCCATCCAACCTCACTGAGCTCCAGCTGTTTATCAAGAAAGAATGGGCAAGAATTTCAGTCTCTCGATGTGCAAAAGTGATAGACATAGCCCAAGCGACTTGAAGCTGTAATCGCAGCAAAAGGTGGCGCTACAAAGTATTAACTTAAGGGGGATGAATATGGCACGCCCCACTTTGTTTTTTATTTTTTACAAAAGTTTAAAATATCCAATAAATTTCGTTCCACTTCACAATGGTGTCCCACTTGTAGATTCTCCACAAAAAAATAAAAATTTTACTTCTTTAGGTTTGAAGTCTGAAATGTGGCAAAAGGTTGAAAATTTCAAGGGGGAGAATATTTTCGCAAGGCACTGTATACTTAACTAAAATGAATTCATCAATGTGCTTTTAAAAAGGGAGCAACAGGTTGACCCCATACGGTTAGGAGTGAACTCCTTGCTTTTTTCAGGTTGTCATAACCCCTAACCTAGCCTCAATCTGAGATTATCAGGAAAAACTACCAAAGCCCTGAACCTGTGTCCAAATGATCGCTGAGGCAGGGTATTTCAATCTGGTCTCAGTCTGTTGCATTTGCCCTGTTTTTCGGTAGCTCTTCTGTTCTCCAATTTGTAACATACGTACCTCCTGGTTTTTGACCCTGGCTTGACTTTACTTTGACTGCAGTATTGGATATTCTGACCCTGTATGGTATAGCACTCCCTGGTTAGTTGGCGGCTCTCTCTCCCACTTGAATTTGTTTTACAACATTACCTCTACAGGTGGCAATTCCATTGTAGAAAACGGTTTACGTGGTTATTCCATACCACAAACAGTGTGATGTTCTACTACATAAAAATGACAAATCAATGATAATAATGAAAAAATACTTTAAGTAATGAGCTTAAATGTACATATATTGCAAGTGCACTGCACAATGAAACTAATTTTGGTATTAAAGGGGTTTTCTTACAAGAGAATTTGTTTACATGTGCCATGGTAGGTGATGTCCTTTTCAAAAACAGACCATGTATCCATTTAGTTTTGAATGGATATGTGGTTGACACACTATTAATTTCAATATCAGTTCTGAGCACATATGTGGGACCTGCACCCATCACACAATGATGGCCTATCCTATTGAGATGCTATTAGTATGTGTGATGTGAAAACCTCCTTTAACGTTTATTCCAGAAGCAGCCTTTATTGGAAGCTAAAGTGTAAAATGTACTTGTAATGTAGTACACTAGAAATTATGTTTATTCTGTATTGTTGTCCAGCCATTTCTTATATTGTCAGTATTACCAGTTCTGCAGCTCATAGATTGCCACCCCTTCTTTGGGAATGGAATTTGTAGCTAACATCACACAAGTCCTTTAGACAATTATATTACCCCGCTTGTTTTTATAACCCAGTGCTGTCTCTTCAAAGTAGCATATTTATGGCATTTTATGACCAGTTCTTTATATACAAGTGTCATCGATACGTGATAGAAGGCCAAAACGTATCAGCCCAGATGTACCCTACGACATGCCCACAGCCATAAAATAAAATTCTATTCCACCGCTGCCACCAATTAGTCACGTGCTAGTGAGTGTGTACGTGACAGTACTGAAAAGGAATAAAAAATATCAAAGAAAGACTTAGATCTTTCTATCATGCAGGATTCACTTTTCACTGGTTTATGCCATTTATTGATCATTTACAGATACAGTTTATTGTACAGAGTGTTGCAGGGCTTACCAAATATATTTGCTATGTGCAGTTTATAAATGCATTTTTATTTTTACACAAATCTTTTCAACATTTTATCTTTACAATTTAATTATTTTTATTTTACATTATGGTTGGGTAGAGTTGTAACCAATACTTAAACCAAACTTTGTTTTACCTGAAGAGGAAATCTAATATTTATTTTCCTGTACAGAGCTCCCCCAGCAAGGAGGCAAGAACTTTCTCTTCTCCCACGCGAAAAACAAGTCATCGTTTATTTTCAACGGGAACTACACTGTTCCAACAACAAACTTTTATTCTGAAATTGTTAATACTACAAAAGTAGACAGCGACTGACTTAATGCATTTGCTCTGGACAAATAGTTACCATAGATGTACAAGTAGATAGGAAGGACATTTACTCAAAAATAATTTTGTGAAAGTATTTTTGGACTGGACCTGAAAATATCTCAAGTAACCTATACGAAACATTTATAAGATATATTAAACGGGTTCTTATGCTGGAGGTGAAGACAAGATATTTTGTCTGACATAGGAGGTTATGTCACTATCAATAAAAGCTCCCTTTGTTTCCATTAGTTGCCGGCTGCATTTACTTATGTAAAGTCATTGTGGACATGCCAATATTTAACCATAGGACGAGTACAAACTGACAAAGACCAGTCTTGGGCAGTGGAAGCAGGATTTCAAAAGGTGTGGTTATTACAGTGTGCTTATTGTTATTCAATATGGAGTACATCTTATTCTTAGAAAGTACTTTAAGCCTTCCATCTATGCAATAAATATATATAATTTACTAGATGCCATAAGCTACAAGAAATAACGAACATAACACTACCTGTGCCACTTTAAGCACGCATTGTAATTTACAATGTGTTCAGCCAACAGATCTCGAATTTGATGCATACTCTCTCTGGAAACCTTACATAAGAATATCCACCTTCTGTGCCACATTGATAGACCCAACGCCGACTTGCAATCCTTAGAATACCGCAGCTTCTGAGAACCTTTGCTATTATGTTTGAAACAGTATGCCAGCTTCGTACTACCAGTTCTAGCTTGTATTCTTCTGACTCATTTCTCACTCTGTAATTGCAATGCTTTTTCTTTAGCAGCACAGTGACCTTGAGTGATCACTACTATGAAGGTCTATAGTATGACCAAACACTGTATGGTCCAGGTGTTCTTCCATAGCCAAAACCTGTCTTACCGCTTCTTCAAATGCGCCAGTGACATTTGTGTCATCCTTGGCACTTGTCTCTAGGTAGGGGTAGCCCCCATTTTCACTGCACCAGGCTTGTGCTTCCGCTATGCTAACTTCTCTTTCATTTTTGTCAAGTTTGTTGCCTAAAACAACGAAAGGGAAACGTTCAGGTTCTTTAACATCTGCATAAAATATAAATTCCTTTCTCCAGCTACTCAGATTATGAAAACTCTGTCTGTCATCCACACTGAATGTCAGTAGACAGCAGTCAGCTCCTCTGTAGAAAGGAGTACGAAGACTCTTGAAGCGTTCTTGGCCAGCCGTGTCCCATATCTGCAGAGTCACCAGCCTCCCATCAACTTCAAGGTCCCGGTTAAGAAACTCAACTCCAATGGTGTGAAATGCTTGAGAGTCAAATTTATTTGTTACGTATCGATTCATGAGAGAGCTTTTTCCAACGCCACCATCCCCCAGTAGTATGACCTTGAGCAGCAAATACTATCCAATCATTGCTGTTGGATTTGAAGATGTCCTATAACTCACAACTGGAGTCCGTCAGCATCATCCTTACAAGAAACACTGCAGTATCCTAAAATAGAGAGAAAACAACTAGAGTGAAATAGCGTTGCAAGTTGTTACGGCAAACAACTTAGTCAACTTTCTGTTCGGCAAAGGAAAAACTACCATTTAGCAAGTTGGGCATACTCAAAATTCTGAACTATTACTAAGTTATCACTCTAGAGCATTTATATTGTACTGCATGAATACAGTTTTTATTCTTAGAAAGCATCCATACAATTAAAAAAAATATCCTGTTATTGCATGTTTGTCACACTGGATGGTTGCACATCTATAAACTGTAAAAAAGGAACCTGTGTATCATGATGCAGCTTCATTTTTACTGCATTTATTTGGAATAAAATGATCTAACACAAATTAGATAGTAACACTGTAGATGCGGCTGGAAAAAGACACATGTCCATCGAGTCCAACCTATAACCTACAGTATTGATCAAGAGAAAGGCAAAAACCCCTATGAGACGGTTGCTAATTGCCCAATACAAAAGGGAATATTCCATCCCGACGCCATCAGAATAATCCCTACATGAACGTCCTATTGCCAGACTCTAGTTCCCATAACCTGCGATACGATATTTTTTCAATAAAGGAATCTACACCCCTCTTGAACCTGGTCAATAAATCCATCATCATAAACTCTTGTGGCAGTGAGCTCCATAGTTTCACTGCTTTTAATAAAAAATCCCCGTCTTTGATAATGGCGAAACCTTCATTCCTCTACAGGATGCACTTTGGTCATTGTTAAGGGGCTAAGTGTAAAAAAAAGATCATGCAAAAGATCTGTGTACTGTCCTTCCACATATCTGTACATGGTAATTAAAAGGAAACCTGTCACACTCAACATACTATTTCATCTGCCAGCAACACTTTATATCGCAGGAGTAGCAGAGCAGATTGCTGTATAGTTTTGTATGGAAAGATACAGTAGAATTTGTATTTTATTAACTTAAATCTCTGCTTATTCTGGGTTAAAGAGTCCAGTGGGTAGTCTATCAGTGACCATACAAAGATAGCTACTACTCACTAATAAGACCACCCACTGGACTCCTTAACCCAGAATAATCAGGGATTTAAATCAATAAAATACAAGTACAAATACAAGAATCTTTTCCCACAAAACTATATCCCACTCTGCTCAGCTCATCCTTTTCTATAGGATGCTGCCAGCAGATCAGATAGCGCAATGTGGCAGGTTCCTTCTATACCTGAAAAGTAGCAAGTTTGATAGGAATTCTCCCACCCCAATTCTTGTAAACAATGTGGTTGTGCACCTCTAGCAAAGGAATCCCAGAAGAGCCTGTGAGCGCCACACTATAAAAATTTGTAAGCAAAGTTTTCACTTAAAGGTGTTGTGTGAGAAACTAAAAAAATAAGAACATATAATGGAGGAATACTAAAGGTAAGCAGTAACCATCTGTCACAATCCAGTGTGTGAACGTCTTACAGACGCTGTTGTATCGTATACGATTACTTTGTGTAATCTTTCCCCTCAATGGGCTGGTGGACAGAGCTACAATTGCTAGGCACGCTAGAAGAAAACTACATCTCCCACAAAGCCACTTCCTGCAGCTGAGCTGAAGATTCTATACACAGCACATTTATACACACATTACTGACAGACTTGTGGTATAAGGGATGGCTCTGCAGAGTAGAAAGGAGGGATATATATAGTGTGTGTACATCCCTCAGTCTCCTTTCTACTCTGCAGAGCCATCCCTTATACCACAAGTCTGTCAGTTCAGGTCAGTCAAATTAGCCAGGAAGTAACTCACAGAGTCTGTCCTACTTCCTGCAGGACGGGTTTTTGCACAGGAAGGAGCCCGGTGACCATTTTGTTCTTCTGTAGTGATTATCCCCTAGACAAAACGAGCAGACTTTCCTAATTAAAGTTATTTAGGAATTTTTTCATTATGACAACTAGTTTATGCATTTAGTTTTCTTCTTTTCCCGGAGAACCCCTTTAAGCACTTTCGTAGATCATTCGGCATCAATGCTGAGCTGCCCGTTTCCTTATCAGTTACGTGTAGCAGAAAAATGCAGTTACCTCTCTGCTGCAAACCAAGGAAACATGACCTCTGTTCTTGGATTAAATAGGGGTTCAAGCAATCTCAGCCGGTCTCCCAACTAGTGTTATACTGATGTACTATGGGCCCACCACAGGAAATCATTCTTGTGGTCCATCCTCAGCTATGTAGAAATAACCAACCAATAATGCAAAACCATTATAGATGTGCAGTAAAACTTATGTATATTATTGCACAAAATACTGGTGCACATACTTTACACCACGTCCACTATGTATTTTAGACACTTATTTGGCACAAATATTGATACAAAGTAAGCCAACTAATAGTTGGTGCACAGGCACAAGTGTGTAAATAAGCTATAGATCTATCATACAGTATAAACCACTGTAATAAATCTGGTGCATTAGAATCTCTAATCTAAGTCTACACAATAGGCTGCCTATGGTGCCCTTAGCAACCAGTCAGAGCCGAGCTTTAATTTCCTACGCTGCCCCGGCAAAATGAAAGCAGATCTCTGATTGGTTGCTAGAGCAAGAGACACAGTTTTAGTGTTAGAAACTATGCGTGACTTTGTTATGTTTATGGCGCCTGAGGATGGCAAATTTTTTTTTGTGCATAAGAAATAGTGTTAGAATGCGCCCTGAATCATCTTTGAAACCTGCTCTACTGCGGGTCATAAATCAGGCGCATTCTAGTGCTAAGACAACAACGCACCTGGAATTGCCATACTGAAGCCATAAATGTGTAGCTTCGTACAGTTCTAGTGTGCCCTGCCTCCCGCACTCTCCCCGAAATCAGGCGCATTACAAAGTGTCGCAGGCGCTCTGTAATATGCCTGATACTGGCGTGCGGGAGATTTAAAACTATAGCAAATGGGCATGGCGCATATGACCCGTCGGGCTGAAAAGTCGCCACACTTCTGGCGTCATTGCCACCGTTCACAAAAGGTACATCACCATAGTGTTTGTAGATAAAGGTGCACGCGGTTTATTATATACCCGTAAAGTTATTTGAATTTACGCATATTCACCATCATGAGCGCAGGCCTATTACCACTCCATAACAGACATACACAGGAATTGGGTCTTGCCAATGCTACTGCTCCCATATCTTCAGCTTCATCAGAGAAGGAGTGTAATTGATAACATGGAGTGGACAAAAGTGTTACTGCAGGGGAAAAAGATTCCGCTCCCACAGAAAACAGGTTGACCAGATTTCAGCAACACTTTACTTGCTTTCAAAGTAGAAGGTGGTTCAATCATTCATCACGAACTGACTGTGCCTGAGGCAATTCCTTTGTAATCTGAGGTTGTTAGAGAAGTTGCCCCTGTGGGTCACCGCTTTTGCCACCAAGTTAGTGATAGAGAGGCCATTCTCTCAGCACAGGAAATAATGAGTTCAGATGTGAGGTAATCTCATGAAGGAGGATTGATGGAGGCGATACTATTTTTCAGAACAAATACATAGACTCCACAAATGTTATTCAGGATGTTTTTGTTGAAAACGTTTTTTTCCCTCACTTACTGCAGTTTTTTTTGCATATTTACAATTATGTGTTCTAAAGTTGTATCCAATAAATATATTTTACACCGACAAGCAAAAGGGTAACAATGTTTTGAACCTGACTTTCAGGCTCCATATCTCACCATCCACTTCAGCTTTGAATGTGAGATACAATAATTTTATAGACAATCATATTGCTTTCTCCTTACATATTTGACCGGCAAACTATTTAGGCATATGCCTTAGTTATGCACATATTCTTGTCATGTAACTTGCATTGTTACTGTTTTGCTCCTGATGGTGGGACAACCTTTTTCTTTTTGAATACTACAAATTACAACTTGTTCTCACATTTTCCAATAGCTCAGGGTGTTATTAGGCTGATTCCCAAGTGAAAGGTCACTCGTTTGAGCAGCCATGAAGATTTCCCAAGAAAAAGAAAAAACAAGCACATCCAGCTCATCATAGCGTCTCTGGGCAAGGAAAATTGCCAAACTGCATCAAGTTGAGGCCAATGAAATGGAAGAGATAAATGAAGTCCGTCCATTCCAAAGGCCAAGAGGTGACGTCCAGGCAAAATATCAGCAACAAGTCGCTCATCAAAAGGTCGATCAAGTTATGACCGCGACAGACAGGTCAGTGGAGGCGGCTCGTAGGCTTCCTAAGAGTGAGATCTCAGGACATCCATGCAAGCAACGGGCAACACTCATCACACAGGTCTGGAATGATGAGAAAAAAAAGCTAAAGAAGCTCGACTTCCATTCTCCTCATAAGAAGCGTTGGTTCGGAGTTAGCAAAAAGTATGCAAAATGGAAGATGGAAAACAGGTTGTTTTGGAGCGATGAGATGAATGTCAAAGACCGGGCTATGATGGGGGCAAATGGGTCGCGGAAGAAATTAAGGGAAAAAGCGGGGTGAACAGACGCGAGAGAACTAAAAGAAACTGTCAAGTATCGGTGGAGGAAGCCTGATGACATTTAGGGATCTT
The DNA here is from genome assembly GCA_025379985.1 of Phyllomedusa bahiana. NCBI lineage: Eukaryota > Metazoa > Chordata > Amphibia > Anura > Hylidae > Phyllomedusa > Phyllomedusa bahiana. Next base: position 101,802 of record JAODAL010006436.1, on the reverse strand, counting down.
TCACAGCCAAGATCGTTGGATACTTGACTCCAGGAACATTGGTCATCTCAATGCTGAACTATTACGTGTGGGTCCTTACATAGAATAAGTTACTTCATTACTCGAGAGTACTATGTGTATGAAAAAAGACCGACAGTGTTCCAGCAGGACAACGACCCTGACACATACTCATCAAGGTTGGAGAAGAAGAGTTCAATGGACAGTGAAGTAGGTGATGCTGTTGGCCTCCATAGTCCAAAGACCTCAACCCAATCCAACACTTGTGAGTAGAGTTGAAGAAAAAGCTGTATTCTTACCCCAGTGCAGGATGCACCAACATTGGGAACATGTAGAAGAGATCTGGGGTCAAGACATACTTGAATCTGATCCAGAGCCCAGAAGAATTCAGGACAGTATTGAAAGACAAAGAGGGGGATTACCAAATACCTAACAAAATAATAGAAATTAACATTTTGATTCTTAGGAGCAAAACAGTAAACAATGCGATTAAATGACAAGATATGGATCAAGACAACTAATGAGAGGTTAAATACTTGCAAGTCTCATTTTAGATATGTAAGATGATTGTCTATAAAATGATGGTAGCATCGGCTGTAGTGGATGGTGAGATATGGTGCCTGAAAGTCAAAAGTTCAAAACATTGTTACCTTTTTGCTCGTAAGTGAATGTTCTGCCTAAATAGCTTGATTATTGTATCATAAAGTGATAAACAGCCTGATGTTACAATTTTACTGCAGTAAAGTGATCACTTAAATATGCGCCGTGTATGAGGGAGCAGGAGTCGGAGTCAGGGAAATTGAGGAGTCGGCGCTTTGGCTTACCAACAACCCCACAGCCCTGGTACTGGGTGTGTTCTAGTAGGTCCTTTTGCACTTTGCATTGTTGGAAGGTCCTGCACTCGGAGAAGCAACACTCATCACCATGCCTCCCAAGCCGTACTACCGCATGGACATGGATGAGGCAAGGCTAATCTCCAAGGCGAGCGTCTCTATAATTTTTTATCCAAAAAATATAATATTAGGTTTAGAAGTGCTCAGACATTACATGTGCTCTATAGTGAAAGTCCGCCTTTCTGCATGTTCTAAAATTATTATTGCTACACGTTTATTTTCATTGTCTGCAGCAAACTTGGGGACAATACATTATTATTATTATTTTGTTTGTTGTTTAGAAAGGCTTAAGACTTCATATATGCTCAGAAGTAAAAGTGTCTGTGCGCAGGTTCTAGAAATTTTTGGGGATATTTAGTGCTTGTCCCAACGGCACAGGTTTACAGTCTGTTTTACAGACGGTTTTCGGATTTGAAAGCCGTCTGCAAACAGACTGTCAGCCTTTTACATTGACCTTGATGGAAAATCCCTACTGCACAGATTTTCCACTGAACGTTTTTTTTTACCACCTACGTTGGTGGTCCGAAAGAAACATACTTACTTCTTCCGGCCTGGTTTTTGGGCAGAACATGAACATGTGGGTGTGAAGGGGAACAGCCTGAATCCGCAAACCCGACCGGTATTAGGTCTCTGCCGTGTAAACGCACCCTTAAGCGTTGAGTTTTTATTGTTGTCTGCAGCACACTGTGCCCCAATAATTTTTTTTTTGTTTCACATAAATATAGTAATTAGCATTTTTCTTTTTTTCCATCATTCAAATACACACCCGATAAGAGCTGCTCCGGGTGCAGGGTTCTAAAGAATCAAGCCTGGGATAACATCTGTGGGGAATAGAGCGGTTATGACACCAAAGACAAGGGGCTCCTCCATTCATTTTATTTTTACTTTCTTGTAGGTTACCCCGCTGATTGAAAAGTGACTTGTTCCTCTGTCCTTACATTGTTCCTCCAATTTTCAGTGGGGACGTCACTTCTAAAGTGGTAAAATAATGTGTCAATCCCAACTGAGGTTGTTCACACTCCGTGCACCCAAGACTGCCAACACAGGAGTAAGTCAAAGCAAAAGAAAACTGAAGTGGAAGCAAACGCTCTGTACTTTAAACAGTGGGTCGCTGGTGACGACGATCGTGACCACTTTGGCCATGACAATGCAGACCATTGCTGCCATCTGCTATATATGTTATATACCTCATCACCTACTGAATGAACCTGTAAACTTACTGAGGGGGCCTATTTACCTATAGCTACTTCATCCAGGCACAGCAATTTACCTGCCACTTATCTGACTTTTTTTTATTTCTAATTTTTAGGGTCTAGCATACCTAAATGGAGCATCTACCTATCTGTCTGCCTACTATATGGGGTGTGTGCCTACCTACTGGTGGCAAAAATATAATAGGCTGTGGGAACTTTGTTTGGTGTACAATTACTGTGTGGTGAACTATTACTCTTTTGCACGGAGACATTGGCATGGGCGAGTTCGTTCACAGACCGGTGGGATTGCTTAGGGAAGTGCTGGCTAATACGCTAGAGGTGTCTACAGCCATGACGCTCCTGCCCGTGGTAATTCTCATGCCCGCCGAATGCAGCTAAGTGACGCATGGTAGATGATGTATTTGTATTCTGTACCAACACGCACGCCCCACCAATGCAAGATAACTCCCAATACCATACACCCCTACCCTATCCAAAAGGAAGAGAACAACTCATCTCAGGTCCCAAGACCCACGCGCACCATAATTAACCGCCCCACACCCCCATCCCCACAACCCCTATTCCCACATCTCGACCGTGGAGTCTCGTCGCGTCCCACGAGATCTCAGGCGGACGCTGGCCGCTACTCATACCTTGATCCTTTTCCACATCAGACTCACTACCCCTCTACTCACCAGTCTTTACCAGTTAAATATTGCCCCAATCACGTGTACTCCTGTGGCAATGTCCCTGTTTCAAGACACGTTATATTTTCTTGAGTTCGATTAGTCTCGGATATCTCCATCGCTAAACTGCGAAGTCATGCCGAAACGAACCATAGGCAGAGTCCACCCGCTCCACCACCACTCCCCACCTGAACACTTTGTGGTTCGCTACTATATGGCGGTTCCCCCCCCCCCGTCCCTCACCTAACTTCGTGCCCTCAGGCCGATCTAGTCACCATTACAGTATCACCCCCCCTGTCCCACCCAAACCCACTTTCGCCCCGAACACCCTGCCCCCCCCCCCCCAACCCCCCCCCACCATTACGCGCCACCCATACCCAACCCCCCACACCCACCCCCACCCCCACCCCCCCCCACCCCCCCCCTCCTCGCTCTTTTGACCCCCCCCCCCCCCATCACCGGCCTCCCTCCACGACACACATATTCATCGGCGCAGACTCTCACCCACGCCCTCCCTTTACCTCACCCAACCACAACATGCATCGCCCCCCCCACCCCCCTCCCACTCCTGATCTCCGTCAAAAGACGTGCACCCCCCACCCCCCCTCCCCCCCCCCCACACCCCCTCCCCCCACCCTTGCTATACTTATTGATGTTGTGTTCTCAGTCCACCCCCCCCCTGTGCGCTCTCTACCCTGCGCCCCCCCTTTTACTCCCTGCGCCCCAATCTTACCCTTTACATTCTCTGTTTGTGCGTTATAATGTGTTATTTTAGTAAAGTGGGCCGAGGTGCATTGACCAGGAAATTTGTGGAAGGCCGGTATACTGTGTCCTTGTGGCGCTCCACGGCTGGGAGCGTTTTGTGCCAGGGCGCTTTTTTCCCCCCCACATTTCAAGTACTGTCCCTGCTCAGTTATTGAGCCCCTCTGGTTGACCGCCCCCACTAGTTCCCCACAGACGTGACCCCCTCCCCATGTCCCCACAACGATCGAACCGAGCCCCTGTCGCGTGCCCCCCCCAACTAGTATTAAAAACCCGCCCCTCCCCACCCGTTCCCCCCTCACCCTCCCTACGCCCACCCCATATTACCCCCACCACACCATAGCCCCCCACTCCACGCCCCCCCTACCAACCAATTTCCTCCCATCCCGCCCTAGATATCCCCGCCTCTTCACATAGCCCGTTTCATCCTCTCCCAACCTCACCCCCCTAAGTGTCCTAGAATTACAACACCTATACACTCACCCCCACCCCAAACACATCGTCATCCGCACTCTCCTCCCAATACCACGACATAACCCCCCGCAATATACACCATCGACCACCGCCCCCCACTCCCCCCCCCTCCACCCCCACCCCCCCCCCACCCCGCCCGCTAACGCCACCCCTCGCTAGCTCCCCCCCCTCCACCCCCCCCTCACCACCCCCCCCCCTCCACCCCGCCCCTTCCCACCCTCCTCCCCGCCCCTCCCGCATCCCCCCCCCACCCTCCCCCCCCCATCACTCCCCCACCCCGCCTTCCCCCACCACCCCACCCCCCCCCGAGCCCATGCCGCCCGACCCCCGCCCATATACCTCCCCTACCCTCCAATAACCCAAATGTACCCCCCCCCCACTACCAGTCAACAACCAAACCCCACCGCCATCCCGCCACCCACCCACCCACCCCCCACCCCACCCCCTCCAACGCTACCCCCCCCGAGCACCCCACCCTCCGGGGCCCCCCCCGGTGCCCCACCCACCCAACTCACTACGTAACCCCGTGAGACCCCCCCCCCTCAACGCCCTCCCCACCCCGAGCCCTGCCCCCCCCTCCCGCCCCGCCAAATGCCACCACAGTAACCCCGCCCACCGCCACGACCTCACTCCAGTCCCCCCCCCCACCCCGCCAGCCCCCGTGGCTGCACCCTCACCCCCCCCCCCTTCGTCCTCCTACCCCGTCGACCCCTCCCCTCCACTACCAGCCACCTGCAACCTCACCCACCGCCCCAACTCACCTACACCAGCCTCTCGCCTGCGGTTGCCCCCCACCCCCCCCCCCCCCCCCTACCAACACCCCCCAACTGTACCCCGTTCCCCCCCCCACCACGTGACCCTCAGCATAGTGTTCACCAGGTACGAGCCCAACTTTGCCACGCCTAACCCCAACACTACACCTCCCCCGCCCCCCCGCCCCCACCCACTCCCGCCCACCCCGCACCCTCGGCGCCGCCCCATCACTCCCCCCCCCGCCCGACCACCCACCCCCCCCAACCCCCGCCCACACCCTGCCGGCCCCCGCCATCCCTCCCCCATCGACTGGACCCGCACCCCCCCCCCCACACCCCCGTCACCCCCCCCCCCGGTCTCAACCCTCCACCATACCCTCCCCTCGCCCAAACCCCCCCGTTGCCCTTGAAGTACATCGTCGGGCACGCACCCCCATCTCCCACCCCCACCCTCCGCCCCCCCCCCTATCCGTACCCCTACCACCCAGCACCCAACCCCATCCACCCCACCGCCACCCCCGCCGCCCACCGCCCCCCCCCCCCCCCAGACGCAAGAATCTATTCAGCTCCTAGCCCCCCGTCCCCCCAACCCCCTACTATACCCCGCATGTCTACCTCCCACTGCCCAGCCCAATCCCTCCCAGGACGCGAGCCCCCTTCCCCCCCACACCCCCCCTGCCCCCCCCCCCCCACACGCACCCGCCCCCACCCCCCCCTCCCCGCCCCCACCGCGCCCCCCCCCAGCCATCCCTTCCTGCACCACCGCTCAATCTAATCTACACATTCCACCACTCACCCATATCAAAATAATATCTTACAAACCCACCACCTACACGACCACATCAGATCTTGCTCACCACCATAGCACGTATCACACCATTACAGGTTTAATAGAGACAATGATTTCTAAATCAATCCCCCCCTAAGCACTTTTTGTCTCCGTACCCCCCCCACCTACCACAAACCACACACCCTACCCACAATAACCCCCACCGTCAAACCCCCATACACCCACCACATACCATCGTAGCCCACTCACCTCACCACATCAACATCCACCAGCCCACACCAAAAACTAAATCCATACCAAATTGACCTTCTCTCTCTCACCGCACCCCCCTTCCACCTACCCGATCACACCCACCCCTACTGAACAGCCCAGATCCACATAGTGTCAGAATCTGCGCTCGCCACGCCTGCGCCTCTTCACTGCACGACACTCACGCGCCCAGCAAACGCCTGACTGAACGAAAGACGCATCGCTCACATACTACCAAGAGACCATGACACATCCGTGATCCCGCCCACATCACCCAAGTCAACACATAACCTACTTATATATCACTGATAGCGCCCGCGGGCGAAGGCGAGCGCAGAATATACACCTCATACAATAGCACCCCTCCATACCCCAGCCCCCTCCTGCCCTCTTCCAGGGACCCCGCGTCGCGGCACCTCTCGCAATCACCCAGCACAGCTCTCACGTGACACTCTCCCTTCCGACGCATCCCCCCACCCGCTCGCGACAGAGTACCATATAGCGCTCCATACCGAGAGAGGAGCTCTGACGACATAGAGCGCCCACGAGCCGCACCCCGTCCCCCCGCCGAGGACCCACAGCCGAGACACACACACTGATCTCCGAGAGACGACACCCAAAACGATCACACAGCCCAAGTGTACCATACGTGATCAGTCACGGCGTGCGGCTCGGATCGGCACACGCCCGGCTTGGCCGCAGTTCCGGCTGTACAGGCTCGTCACTCGTGAGAAACTCGAGTGAACGACACCCAACAGCATACCCTTGTTACATCAGCCTCATAAGAACTCTACCTGCCTTAAGATATAACACATACGATCAATCATTCCTCCACTTCCAACAGGATGCCACGGCTCCCCAGCACCAGCACACACAACCTCAAACGTGTTAAGACTCTTATACATCTGAAGCTCGCGCTCAACCAGGCAATAGCTGCATCCGTAATATACAGCCCAGTCGCACGTGTCCAGAGGCACCCAAGCTCACGCGCGAAGCCCGCTCGCTCCCAGATCACATCATTCGTGTATCTTCGCTCAAACCCCCGCTGCACACCTGCTGTATCCAATGCCAGCCCATCAGCAGCTGGACGATGTGTAATGTGTATACAGATGATGCTCGATGGTATGTCCCATCCATCGCCACTCGGACAGACCCCCAACGGCAGCCGCGCTGCCTTCGAGTCGACTCACCCTATCACGCCCACACACGTGCATCTCACGAGTGCTCATATCAACTACCCGCAGGCGCAAGAGCAGGAGCCGTGTGTTCCTCATAATAGAGATCTACAGACAGTGTCTGTGTCTCCATAGCATGGCCATAGAAGCTCGGAGTGTGAGTAATCGGAGCGCATACCCGACAAATTAGACAATCAGAGTTGCCCATTGTCGATTACTCTCAAATGCCACCACAGCCACCGATCGCCGAGTGCGCGCACCAGGTCAGATCTCACCATGCGTTGTGAATCCTCAAATCCACTCGCTGTCTGTTCTCCCTGATGCAAAGCAGTACAAGAGCTGCGTTGTCGCGATGCCCAATGCTGTATACAAGACCCCCTGCTGTGTCTGTCCCTCTGACCGGCAAGAGCGGAGTCAGTGTAATGTGCCCTTCTACAGCAGTGCTTGTGTCATGCCGGCTATTGAGATAGTCGCACGGCAGTGTGTAATGAGTATACCAGATCACTAGTGCCGTGTACACATCCCCGCCCCAAGCAAGCGCGAGTGTGTAATGTGTTTCTCCGCAGTGGTTGTGTCCCATCGCCGTCAGAGCGGAGTGCTGTATCTCCTGCCCTCCCGTACGCACCCCCCCCCCCCCCCTCCCCCCCCCCCCCATATACCCCCCCATAAATCATACACACTACCCCACCACAACACACCCCCCAACAAACCACAAAATATACCTATATCCTAATATCACCCACACACAACACCACCCTCAGCAGTGCCGTGTCCATGCAGCAGAGCGGAGTGTGTAATGTGTATACAGCAGTGGTGTGTCCATGCGCAGAGCGTAGTGTGTAATGTGTATACAGCAGTGCTGTGTCCATGCAGCAGAGCGGAGTGTGTAATGTGTATACAGCAGTGCTGTGTCCATGCAGCAGAGCGGAGTGTGTAATGTGTATACAGCAGTGTTGTGTCCAAGCGGCAGAGCGGAGTGTGTTATGTGTATACAGGAGTGGTGTGTTCATTCGGCAGAGCGGAGTGTGTAATGTGTATACAGCAGTGCTGTGTCCATGCGGCAGAGCGGAGTGTGTAATGTGTATACATCAGTGTTGTGTCCATGCGGCAGAGCGGAGTGTGTAATGTGTATACAGCAGTGCTGTGTCCATGCGGCAGAGCGGAGTGTGTAATGTGTATACAGCAGTGTTGTATCCATGCGGCAGAGCGGAGTGTGTAATGTGTATACAGCAGTGCTGTGTCCGTGCAGCAGAGCGGAGTGTGTAATGTGTATACAGCAGTGCTGTGTCCATGCAGCAGAGCGGAGTGTGTAATGTGCATACAGCAGTATTGTGGGCACTCATCTGACCTGTGTGTCTAATATGCACACAACAGTTTTGTGTGTATGTGTTGTGTGCATACAGCAATGTTGGGTGTGTGCTATGTTTGTGCAGTAGAGCTGTGATATTTGCATACAGCAGTGTTCCTGTGTCATGTGCATTCAGCATAGCTACATGTTATGCTTGTTCAGCAGGGCTGTGTGTTATTTTTGTGCAGCAATGCTCTTTGTCCTATGTGCTTGCAAGTTTTGTGTATTCCGCAACAGTCTATGTGCATGTACTAGGTTTATGTAGCAGGCCTATGTGCTAGTTTCATGGTGCCAAACTGTGTACTTGTGACTGGGTAGCTTGTGAAATGTGTCTGTTGGGGTTTGGGTGAGTGAAAAATTTATGAAAATTAAGTTGTGTGTGTATGTAAATGTCGATAGCAGAGCTGTGTGCGTCTATGTAAATGTCGATAGCAGAGCTGTGTGCGTCTATGTAAATGTCGATAGCAGAGCTGTGTGCGTCTATGTAAATGTTGATAGCAGAGCTGTGGTCCATGTCCCGGTCCACTGTAGTGGTCAAGCTCTGTCTCACTGACACTCTCCTGCTGTCACGGCTTGCACTGCGGTCTGTGTCCTGGACCTCAGACATGAAAAAACTTTGAGACTCTCGGTTCACATATCTTGATCAGAACATGTTTAAGCTGCCCACGACTTTCAACGTGGTCTCAAATCGGGCAGTCCTATCCTATCTTTACCTCTCAATCGAGCCAATCGGGCCCTCTCACTGGGTCACCGACCTCCATTATCAGAGAAAAAAAAATAAAAAAAACACCCAACCTGCAAAGCTGCCCTTCTATGACAGCCTGTGAGAGTGGGCCCGACAGAAACCCAAAATGGAAGCACCCCTTCCTTTCCATATAGGTTAAAATCAATGTACACCAAGTATAACGTATGTTTCTGCACAACAAAAACACCCTCTGAAAAAAACGTATGCAAAACCTGGGTGGCACTGGCAGGGCTGGGGGCCACATGTAATTATACATGTACACACACCGACCGCCGCCACCGGCACATTTCTGCAAAAGGGCAATACACTACGTCGAAATCCCTACAGAACATTTATGCTATCTATCATTAAAATGAAAAAACTTTGAGACTCTCGGTTTCACATATCTTTGATCAACATGTTTAAGCTGCCCACGACTTTCAACGTGGTCTCAAATCGGGCAGTCCTATCATATCTTTACCTCTCAATCGACCCAAATTTCAGGCTCTAAACGGGGTCACCCGACCTCCATTATTCAGAGAAAAAAAAATAAAAAAAACACCCAACCTGCAAAGCTGCCTTCTTATGACAGCCTGTGAGAGTGGGCGGGGACAGAAACCAAAATGGAAGCACCCCTTCCTTTCCATATAGGTTAAAATCAATGTACACCAAGTTAACGTATGTTTTCTGCACACAAAAACATCTCTGAAAAAACATATGCAAACCTGGGTGCCACTGGCGGGGCTGCGGCACACATGTAATTATACTTTACACACACAGACCGCCGCCAGCGGCCAACATTTCTGAAAAAAGACCACGTTGAAAGTCGTGGGCATTTAAAAAACATGTCTGATCAAGTATGTGAACCGAGAGTCTCAAAGTTTTTTTCATGTATGATAGATAGCATAAATGCTTCTTTAGGGATTTCGACGTAGTGTATTGCCCTTTTTGCAAGAAATGTCCCGCTGGCGGCGGTCTGTGTGTGTAATGTATAATTTACATGTGTGGCCGCAGCCCTGCCAGTGGCACCCAGGTTTGCATACATTTTTCAGAGATGTTTTTGTGTGCAGAAACATACGTTATACTTGGTTTTACATTGATTTTAACCTATATGGAAAGGAAGGGTGCTTCCATTTTGGGTTTCTTGTTCCCGCCCACTCCACAGGCTGTCATAAGAAGGGCAGCTTTGCAGGTTGGGTGTTTTTTTTTTTTTTTTCTCTCTGAATAATGGAGGTCGGTGACCCATTTGGATGCCTGATTGGCTCGATTGAGAGGTAAAGATAGGATAGGACTGCCCGATTTGAGACCACGTTGAAAGTCGTGGGCAGCTTAAACATGTTCTGATCAAGATATGTAAAACCGAGAGTCTCAAATTTTTTTTTCATGTATGATAGATAGCATAAATGCTTCTTTAGGGATTTCGACGTAGTGTATGGACCTCAGACACGCCCGTTTTCTGGTCTCCAAACCTGCACGATACTAACCTGCCTCTGCTCCTGCTCTGTCCTGCGCTTCGGGTCAGCACTCGCAGACCGTTCCCTAGTGTGTGCGTGCACCCCAGCTCTTTAAAATGTAAGAGGCAAGTGCGCCCTTAAAGTCCAATTAGGTTTTACCTTTCCCTTTATTAGGTCACTTCCCCCTGTCTTCCCTGCCTTTTCATTGGTGTTTGTGTGGAGCTTAGTTCGTTAGAGTTGTGTTTCTGTAGTTCCGTGTACAGACCTTTCCTGCCTGTTTACCTGACCATGTTGCCTGCCTTGACCTTTCTGCCTGTTCCTGACCAGCCTATCGATTTTGTACCACGCTGCACCCCAGCCGCCACCGCAAGCAAATCACATCAGGGGCAGCGACTTGGTAGTCTCCCAAGGGGACTTGCTGTGGGCTCTGGTGAATACTGGGGCCTTCTTAGACGTCACTCCCTGGCGTGGCTCATACCACCGCTTGCAGTGGCTCTGTGAATCCACCTCCTCCCTTGACAGTACGAAGTGGCCATGGATTCCGCCATGGTGACATTAGAGATGTCACAGTAGAGATGTTACACTAGAGATGGCCATGATGCAGAACCTTGAGGCAACTCTGCCTGCAGTTGTTCCTGTGGCTTCAGCCGGACCTACATTACACCTGTCCCTCCCGACATGCTATGATGACAATCTGAAGACATGTAGGGGCTTCCTCAGTAAATGTTCCATCCAAATGGAGATGATAGCCCACCAGTTCCCCACCGAACATGCCAAGATGGCATTTGTGGTGAGCCTCCTTTCTGGCAAAGCTTTGGCCTGGTCTACTTCCCTCTGGGACCGCGGGGACCCCGTGGCGGAAAATATCAATTCATTCCCCATTCTGCAATCTCTTCGAGGAACCAGAACGCATGTGTTCTGCTGCTGCAGTTCTGCTTTGTCTGCTTCAGTGGGTCAATACGCGATCCAATTCCACACACTTTCCTCACAATTTGAGTGGAATCATGAGGTTCTTGTCACCACTTTCTGGCAAGGCCTCGCCGGGAGAATTAAACATGAACTTGCCACTGCCCTCTTCCCTGGACGAGCTTATCTGCCTAGCCACCTGTATGACATACGGTCGCTGAGTCAGCAAGAACTCCGCATGTAATGTGAAACTGCTCAGCCCCGCGACTTCCACGCCTCGCACCAGTGTTCCAAAGGCATCCACTTCCTCCACCAAAAAACTACAAGGCCTTACTTATTGCACAATGGCTGGGTGATACACTGAATCCCTGTAGCAGGCATCTGACCCATGTGCTACATGGGAAAGATATAGCAGGTGCCAGTCATTAATGAGCAAATGCTCTAGATACCAGTTCACACCAGTATGCAAAAAGCCACAGTATAACACATAGGGAGACTGCACAAATGCAACAATACCGATGAAATTTCATATAGATAAGGCGATACAAAGGCTAACACCATTTATACAGGTACACCATACTGGGTTACAGCCAATGTCACCCATAATATTCAAATGGGCAGGCTGCCCAGCACTTGTTATATCTTTTCCATGTAGCACATGGGCCAGAGATGCCTGCTACAGGGATTCAGTGTATCACCCAGCCATTGTGCTATGAGTATGGCCTTGTAGTTTTTTCGTATTTTATGTCCCATTTTTTCTTTGGTGGATTTATTTTTAAATAGTGTAGGGACTCGCAATAAATGAAGACCGTTAACACCGGTTGCGAGCTTGCGTACCCGGGGTCCCAGTATCAACTAATACCGCATATTTAATATTTTTTCAGTATGTTATATTTTTTGCCCTAAAATACTGTGGAGCTTAGGGTACAAGTATTTTGTGCAGGACACATTTTAAGTGCTGGGCAGCCTGCCCATTTGAATATTATGGGTGACATTAGCTGTAAACCAGCACGTTGGTCTCTTTTTTTCTACAGATTTAATTTCGTACTGAATTTCTGGCCTGCAGAGAACAATGTTAAAGCCGATGCGCTTTCAAGTGCCTCTGATACTTCTGGTCTGGACTTGGAACCACAACATATCATTCCTCTTGAATGCCTGATCTCCACGAGCTCTTGTCTCTCTATGGCAAATGCCTCCTGGCAAGACCTTTATGCGCCCTGTGTTGAGAAAGTGTATCCTTCTGTGGGGACACTCTTCCAAGTTGGCCAGGCTTCCTGACACCCGTAGACCTGTTCTACTGCTGGTCTTCTGCGCATTTAGAGAACAGGGCTGCTCCAGCTTTTGGGCAGCCCCATACATAAATGTCGCCCATTGGGTGACATGTACAGTTGAAACCAGAAGTTTAAATACACTATATTAAAAGACACATATGCATGTTTTTCTCCCTGTCTGACATGAAATCAGAATAAACCTTACCCGTTTTAGGTCAATTAGGATAACCAAAATTATTTAGATTTGCCAAATGGCAGAATAATGAGAGAGAGAATTTTTCAAGGCATTTTTATTACTTTCGGCAACATGAAAAGTTTACATACACTAGGATTACTATGCCTTTAAACAATTTGGGACAGCCCATATGATGTCATGTCTTTAGAAGCTTCTGATAGGTTTATTAGCAACATCTGAGTTAACTATAGACACACCTGTGGATGTATCTTAAAGCACACCTGAAACACACTGCTTCTATGTGTAACATCATGAGAAAGTCTAAAGAAATCAGCCAAGATATCAGGAAGAGAATTGTGGACTTGCACAAGTCTGCATTATCCTTTGTACCGAAGTACAAACCAGATAGGAATGTCCAGCCATCATGCCACTCAGGAAGGAGACAGGTTCTTTGTCTCAGAGATGAACGTGCTTTGGTCCGACATATCAGCCCAAGAACAAAAGTAAAAGACTGGCAGAAGCTCATAAGATTGTGTCATCATCCACAGTGAAACGAGTACTGTATCAACACAGGCTGAATGGCCTGGAAGAAGCCATTACTCCAAAAGAAACATAAAAGCCAGATTAATGTTTGCAAATGCACACAGGACCAAAGACCTACATTTTTGAAGACATGTCCTTTGGGCTGACGAAAATAATTTTGAACTGTTTGGCCATAATGACCATCGTTACATTTGGAGGAAAAAGGGAGAAGCTTAGAAGTCTAAGAACACTATCCCAACTGTGAAACACAGGGGTGGCAGCATTATGTTGTGGGGTTGTTTTGCTGCAGGAGGGACTGGTGCACTTCACAAAATAGATGGCATCAAGAGGAAAGAAGATTATGTGGAAATACTGAAGCAACATCTCAAAACATCAGCTAGGAGCATAATAACCAGAAGCATACTGCCAAACTGGTTACAAAGTGGCTTAAGGATAACCAAGTCAATGTTTTGGAGTGGCTATCACACAGCCCTGATCTCAGTCCTATTGAAATTTGATGGGCAAAGCTGAAAAGGCAGGTGTGAGCAAGGCGACCTACAAACATGACTCAGTTACACCAGTTATGTCAGGAGGAATGGGTCAAAATTCCTAACAACTATTTTGAGAAGCTTGTGTAAGGATATCCACAACGTTTGACCCAAGTCATACAGTTTAAGGGCAAAGCTACCAAATGCTAATGAAATGTATGTAAACTTTGGACTTTGCAGAAAGTAATAAAAATCCCTTGATACCAGGGAATTGGGTTCCCAGACTGAGAGCTGAAAGTCCTGACTTATGGGGAAGACCTCCTAATATTAATATCAAACCCATGGTCTCATCTAGAGATGAGCGAACAGTAGTGGTGTTCGGTTCGAGGTTCGGTTTGAACTCGTACCCCTTTAAAGTCAATGGGGAGAAGATGTTCGGGCTAATTGTTATACCTATACAGGTGAGGAGAAGCTGTAATTACCATCCATAACAGTAAACAGGATACGACATGTTAGTGAAGAAAATTTGGTTCTAAGAGTGACAGAAAAAAATTGAGAGGTTAAAATACTTGATTCCTTTCAATGAAAAGATGTTGGCAGCTTGCAAGCAGGGGCATAGCTATAGGAGGTGCAGCGGTAACAGCTGCTATGGGGCCCTGCATCCTAAGGGGGCCAAAAAGCCACTTTGACACATAAGAAGACAACGGTATTGGAAATTGCACATGGTAACTGGCAGGAGCCCCATTTCACTTTTTGCACCAGGGCCCAAGAACTTCAAGGTACGCCTCTGCTTGCAAGCTTTGTACATGTGATATATGTGGTGATAGCAAGAACATCCCAACAGGAAACTTGGTGGTTCAGCTGGCAGCGGCATAGTTATAAGGGGTGCAGCGGTAGCAGCCGCTACAGGGCCCTTCATCCTGAGGGAGCCCAAAAGCCCCTTTGATACATAAGAAGACACGAGTATTGGAAATGGCACAAGGTAACTGGCAGGAGCCCCATTTTTAAGAACATGCCAATGGGAAACATCGAGGTTCAGGATAACAGGACTTAGTACATTTGGTGGTAGTACAGGTCGAGGCATTTAAAAAATAAAGATTTGGAGGGCTTCACGGTGGAGGAGTAAGAGGTGTATGCAGTGCACATCAAGGTGTATATTTCAAAATAAATTCAGCCGTAAGACGTGTAAATCTAACTGTTGGCAGCAGTAGAATACAATTTGTAGAAGCAGCAGGCACAGGACCTACAGACATGAGATGTAGTGTAGTTTAAATGTGTATTTCACATTGTCAAGAAGATGTGCTACAGTTTACTAGTCAGTGACATCGGCAACAACAAAATGGTCAGAGATCCACGCTTCATCCAATTTAATAAATGTCAAACGATCCACATTGCCAGGGGACAGACGGATACATTTGTCAGTTATCAGTCTGCCAGCTGTGCTGAATGTGCGTTCCGAGATAACGCTGACTGCTGGGAAGGATAAAACTTCTATGGTGCGTCGAGCAAGCTCAGGCCATTCATCCAGTTTGGACACACAGAAGTTGGATGGGTCCAGACTAAATCTAAAAACATTGATGTTGAGCCGCAGTTAGTCATGGACCATAGTCTTAAGGTGGTCTCTGTGTGTCTGAATGCTGCCTTGCAGGCGTTGGTGAGGTGATAAAAATTGATTGCCAAATGTCTTCCAGTAGGATTCTGCCACACTGCCTGCTGCTGCGGCTATTTGCCATTCTACTACTGCCGCACTGCTGACAATGTTCCATTGTGACATTAGAATGTGAAGAAGCAAAAGATGTCTCGAGTTGGTCAATGAGCACTGTCTCAAAATCCTGCATTCTAATGTCAATTTGTGTGAGTGGAAACAAATTGCTCACTTTTGTCTAGTCACGTGGAGCAAGGAGGGTGGCCACACAGTAATCGCTGTACATTTTTATTGCCTTGATGCGTGGATCACATTGCATGGAATGTAGCATCCAAGCACTCGTGTGAGATGCTGCCACGATCTCCCAAGCCTCGGGGTCGAGGGGCACTAACGGGATCTTCCTCCTCCTGTAATCTGTGCCAACCTCTTACCACTGAAGGCTAATCAGTACCGGTGGTGTTCACCCCTGCCTCCTTATCCTCCCCCACTTCCTCATCCTGACCATCACCAGAGCCCTGGCTAGCCTCATGCGCTCTACTCTCTGAGCTGAACTGCCGTCCTGCACCCACCCTCGACCTAGAACCACCGCCTAAAGAAGATATATACAATTGCGAAACAGTCAGGCCTTCTACAACCTTCGGCGAGTAAGGCTCTGTGTCCGCTGCCTCCTCCTCCTCCTGCTGCCACAGAGTGCCTAATGCTTGTTCCAGTAAAAATATAACAAGAATGATCATGCTGACAAGGGCATCGTCCTGAACGACCATTTTGGTGGCCCTTCAGAACTGCCAGAGATGTCTCCACTCTCCACTCTCTATGGGTCAACACCCCGAGGTCCACACCACTTCTAGTCAGGCCATGCAACCTTTCATACTGCATAATGCATTATGCTGCTGCCACAATCGCTGGAGCATGTGGAGGGTGAAATTCCAGCGTGTTGCCATATCACATATCAGATAGTTGACAGGGAGGCCCAGATAACCCTACAACGCTGCCAGACATGCTGAAGCAGGGTGCAAGTGCCGGAAGTGTGAGCTAAGACCTCAAGCCTTCTTCAGCAGACAGTCAACACCCGAGTAGTGCTGAGAAATTTCTGCACAACCAGGTTCATGACGTGTGCCAGGCATGGGATGTGCATAAGTCTACCGATCTTAAGGGCAGCAAGGAGATTCCTCCCGTTGTCGCACACCACCTTGCCTAGCGCCAGGTTCTTAGCACCCAGACAATGGTTGGTCTGAGTGCACAGAGCCGTCCACAGCTCTTGACCTGTGTGTTGACTGTCTCCAAGACAAATTAATTTGAGAATGGCCTGGTTTCTCTTGGCACGTGATGCTACCTGTCGCGGTTGGGGATCTGGACTCTGCACCATCCCAGCAGTGTTGAAGAGTGTCGGCAAAGACCCATCACTAGAGGCACTGTCATCCACCAAACTCACCCAGTGAGCAGTCAGTGAGATGTAACACCTTGACCTTGCTTACTAGTCCATGTGTCTGTAGTGAGATGGACTTTGGTGGACACAGATGCAGCCAACGCGCTGGAGATCTTTTCTGCAACGTGGCGGGCCAGGGCAGGGACAGCTTTTCTGGCAAAGAAATGCCTGCTCGTCATCTGATATTGGGGGCATGCCAGGGCCACGACGTGGCAGAACACATCTGTGTCCATCAGGAGGAAAGGATAAATTTCCAAGGCCAACAGCCTAGCAATGTCACCATTGAGGCTTTTGGCCTTAGGATGGTTGGGGGTTAAAGCATTTCTTATACTCCCACACCTGGTACACAGAACGCTGGCTGCCGGACTGGCTGCTCTACGGCGTGCAGGTCACACTGGTGGAAGGGGAAGGTGTAGGCTGTGTTGCTGGTGGGAATCGGCCGACAGTATCTGGGACTGAGGGATGGTACTTGCTCATGCTGCTTGGGCTTGAAAGTGGCAGAGGAGGAGGAGGAGGCAGAAGATGTCAGGGTGGTTGGAAGCCCAGGACCTGTGTGGCCTTTTTTTCTCCAGGTGACTATTCCACAGCAATTCATGCTTTTCATGCATGTGCCTGTTCATGCTCGTGGTGCTTAAAGTCTTTTCATTGTTTTCTCTACTGACGTGTTGATGGCAAATCCGGCACATGACGTCAGTCAGCGAATCTGAGGCTTGATCGAGAAAGGCCAAGGCTGCACAGGTCCTGGACCTCTTTGACTGTGAAAACCTATTACTGGTGTTTCTGCTGCCACCACTGACCACGGATGACGAAGTAATGTCAGCGGACTTGTGTGACCGCACTCTCCCTTTCTGAGGCCGGACCCGCACTGACACTACCCCATCCTCCTCCTCCTCCACTGATGATACGCTCGCCAGCTGCTGCTCAAAACACCACGTTGGATCCGCAATGTCATTATCATCACAGGTGACTTCCTCACAGTCTACATCCTCAAGCTGGAAGTTAGAAACCACAGGCACTGTGAGGCATTGCTGACCGCTTGGTACTTCTGCTGGCGGACCAGCTTCTTTCTCCTCCTCCTCCTCCTCAGCGATTGGGCGTCAGAGCAGACAAAATCATCCTCTTTGGCCTTTTGAAATGCCTTCTGACCCCAACTGCATTGTGTGATCAAAGAGCTCTTCAGAATATGGATTATTTGGAGTGGTCTCTATATTGGGTTGTGATATTTGGCCCCGTGTTTGCTTCAGGTTGGACTGATGATGACATCTGAGACCGTGACTGAGAGGAGGTAAAACTGCTGGATGCAGGGTCTGATAACCACTGAAGAACAGATTGGCGACGCTGTTCAGAAAATGGGGATGCACAAAAAAAAAAAAATGAGCAAGCGAGGGACGGGCCTGATGGTCCTGCGACTGGCGATGTGCTCACTTGTGTGTTGTCCAGTCCCTACATCCCTCCTTGCTTGTTTACCACCCTATTTCTCCCCAGTTCAAAAAGCTAAATTTATAGCTTTTGTACAAACCAAGATATATGTAAAAAAGGGAAGAAGTGTATAATATGGGGAACACAAAAATTTGAAACTTTTTATATTTAAAGGTTATGTATACTTAAAATCGGCAAAATTAACTTTTTGGTTTTGAGAAGATTTAGAAAACAGAGAAAAAACTTTTTCCCGGGCTATATTCTGTATGACAGAAACACAGGGCTATTTAAACCCCCAAAACTCCCAAAAAATGAACTTTTTTCCCAACCCCAAAATTTTCCCCAAACCAACCACTTTTTTAAAATATATTTTTTTTGGTAAGGAGATTTGGAGACGGGTGTTATAAAAATTGTTTGGAACACCCAAAACTGAAAAAAAATAAAAATTTCCCCCCCACTCCAATTGTCCCCAACCCACTATTTAAATAAAATTTCTTTGTAAAAGGAGAATTGGAAAAGGGGCGTGTTAAAAAATTGTTTCCCACCACCAAAAACTGCAAAAAAAAATTTTGGGAACTGAGTTTTAAAATTAGCAAATCCAAGCACTCTTTTTTATTTATCCTTTATTTGGGGAAGTTGGGCTTATTTGAGCCTGAAAATGTCAGCAAATAACAGCTTCTGGGTGTGGAGATGATGCAACCAACAATACCAAACTCCCTATTTGCAAATTTAAACCCAAATCTTGTGCCTGCATGCATGCATGCAAGCAAGCAGACAGAGAGCAGCCCTGTGCAGAAACCGTGAAATATAAAACTCCCCGGCCCTTTATTAGGACACCTGCCCAAACTGCTCGTTAACATTTAAATTTTTTTAATCTCCCAATCACATGGCGGCAACCCGGGCCATTTAGGCATGTAACATGGCCCAAAGACAATCCCTGCATTTCCCAAACCCGGGACCCATCAGTAGGGGGAAGAAAGGTGATTTGGGGCCCTTTTTGAACGTGGCAGGGTTTTTTGGTGAAGAAGGGCGGGTTTGAGTTTTTCAAAAAAGCTGATCCCCGGGGATTTTAAACGCACAAAAAATCTCTGGGGTTTTTACAGAAAATTTGGTCCGAAAAAGAAAAAACATCCAGTGGGGCGGAAAGTCCGGGTGGGGGGGAAAATGCCTTTTTGGGATCCCAAGGGGTAAAAGGGAAAAGGGGCGGGCGGGTTTCGAGTGTTTGAAAGGCAACAGTGACTCAAATAGCCACCCCTTTAAAACCAAGGTAGGCAAAACTCTCTGAACGCACGTAGGGGCGAACTTTGAGGAAAATGGGCTACAGCAGCAGAAGACCACCCCGGGGTGCCACCCTTTCAGTAAGAACGGGAAACTAAAGGCCCCAAATTTTGCCCAAGCTCATCAAAAATTGGCCCAGTAAAAGTTTGGGGGAAAAAAAAACGTTGCCTGGTCTGTTGATTCTCAAATTTCGGGCGGGCGACATTCGGATGGTAGGGTCAAAAATTTGGGCGTCAACAACATAAAAATTTTTGGATCCATCCTGCCTTTTTATCAAGGTTCAGGTTTGGTGGTGGGGTGTCATGGTGTGGGGAATATTTTTTTTTGGCACTCTTTGGGCCCCTTGGTCCAATTGGGGAAATGTTGAAAACCCCTTTGTGGAATCAAATGCCACAAAAGAATTAAAGGCAGTTCTGAAGGAAAAAGGGGGGGCCCAAAAACCCGTTATTTAGCATGGTGAAACCAAATTTAAAGGGGCCCTTTGATTTGGTTTTATAACAATGGTAAAGTGATTTTAGCAGAAAACGAAAAACCTCCCACCTCACGATAAATTTTTTTGACATTTCCCCTGGCTCGGGCACGGACTTTTGGGGCCGCCAAAAGTGCAGAAAGATGCTAAAAAATTTATTAAAATGGTGTGCCCGAACAATTTTCTGAAAGAACATTTAAAAAAGTTCGAGTTCGAGAAAAATCGAAGGGGTTCGACTCCCAAAAAATTTTTTTCAAATGGTTTTTTATCAACCTAGTAAACACATAGGGCCCTAGCAGTGAAACTATTGAAAACGAAGGGCCTAAAATTTAAAAATCCAATGCAGTCTTTGGGGAGTTTTTACTTTAAAAGGGTCAAAAGCAAAAATTTACGATTTGTTTTCTTTCCCAAAAGAGGGCATTGAGCTTTTCAACCTTTTCCCCCCTAATGCCCTTTGGGGAGTTTTTGGACAGAGATGGCAAAAAGGCAAAAAAAAAAAAAATTTACACATTTAAGGTAGTGTTTAAAATCCTTTTTCTTTTTAATATAAATGCTGTTTTTTAGTGTCTTTTTAAATCTTTAAATCTCCAGATTTCCCCCTTTTAAGGGCGTAACAATTTTTGCTTTAAAAAGGAACAGCTATTTTTCTAAGCTAACGCAATGGGTTTTTTAATAGTGTTGAGGGATTTTTAACGAAAAGTTTAAATCGGGGGCTTCCCTGTCCCTTTTGGGGGCCCGCAAACAGCCCTTTCAGAAAAGAGCAGGGTGAGATGTGTGTGCGACGTCTGAAATGGGGTGTGGATGGTTGCGTTTGGCTGGAAAAAAACACAAAGACCCCCGTTTTAAATTGAACAGCCCCTTTCCCGTTCAGCCTTTGTGTCTCTCAGCGTCTCAGAGCAGTAGGAGTGCGGGTTTGCCCTGTACAAACCCGCTCAAACGAAAAAATTCCCATTTCCCTTTACAGAGAAAAACTCTACTGTTAGCCCGGATCCCTTTCAATTTTTTTGTTAGATTAGAGATTTGGGAAAATTTTATGTAGTTAGCTAGAGAAAAATTTTTAAAACGCCTCTTTCCCCTGTAAAAATCACGGGGGGGGGGGGGGGGGGGGTGGGGGGGGGGGGGGGGGGGGGGGGGGGGGGGGGGGGGGGGGGGGGGGGGGGGGCCCGGGGGGAAAAACAGACAAGCCCATTATAAAGAACATGGATAAAGTTTACCAAAACTTGTGTAGAAAATTGCAAATTTCCCAAAATCTTTTTATTTAAAAGTTTGCTATTGAAATATTTTCCCGGGTATTGGGGAGCCTGAAATTTTATTGGATACACAAAATTTCTAGTTTAACCCGCAGGTCTTTTGTTAGGTGGGAAACCCCACTTTTATTATCAGTATACTTTTTAATAGGTGTTCATTTTTAATTTTACCCCTTCCACCGTGTTTATATATTTCCCCCCGCGTTAAATTACAATCCAGCAATTTTTGTAGTCAGCACAGGTTGTTTGTTTCCAAAAATACCGTGTATCATACGAAAACATAACCGATTTTTCTGTTTTTTGGGCTTTTTCGCCCCCCAGCTTTGTTCATTGGCAGGGATCCAAAAAATTTTTAAAAAAAGCAATTTTATATCACCCCAAAGGGGGAATTGAAAGGTGCAAAAAAATAAGTGTTTATAACGGAAAAACCCTAAAGATTGTGTTTTTTGACTTTTTGGCACCCACTTTGTTTATTTTACGCAGCTTCCAAAACCCAAAAATTTTTAAAAAAACAATTCTTTAGTCCCCCACAGGTTAATTGAAAGGTCAAAAAATTTCAGTGTATTATACGGGAAAAATTTAAAAGATACGTGTTTTTTTTACTTTTTCGCACCCCCGCTTTTTTCAAAAAACGCAGCATCCAGTAAATCTTAAAAAAGCCCAAATTTTATGTCACCAAAAAGGTTTAATTAAAAAGGGGCAAAAAATAAAACCCTTTTAAAAATACGAAAAACATAACAGATTTGTGTTTTTTTTCCCCTTTTGCCCGTCCAGATTTGTTTTTTGGGCCCCTTTTCAGTTAAAAATTTTAATCCAGCAATTTTTTTTTGATTAGAGGGATTTTAGGGAAAAGCCCGGGGATTTGCCTCTTTTTAAAAAGAGACTTTCCAAAAAATTTTCCAAAACCCTTTTCAAATTTTTTTATTTCTTTAACATGGAGCGAAATGCAGGTGGTAAGCCCAGCAAAGAGGGGGGTACACATAAAAGGTAAGGTACGAGAGAAGGGCTCCCTTCCCTTTCCCGGCGACAAAAACGCATCCAGCGGATCGCCCCGTTGCAGGACCGTAGGCCTGTCCCTCGCTGGGTCGGGGCCCGGGGAAATTAAAATAAAGAACAACATCGCCCAATCTGTCCTTCAGTGGTTTAAAAGGAAACCCGCAAACTAGCAGTTTCCTCTCGGGCCTCCCAGTCACGGCCACAAATTTCAATTTATTTAGCATCCGTCCAACATGAGGGAGCCAAAAAGTCAAAATCGTGTACCCAAACCCATGTGGATAATCCATTGTCTGAAGACTTCTTTAAATGACAAAATGCGGTTGGGGTCAGAAGGCATGTTAAAAGATCAAGAGGATGATTTAGTCTGCTCTGACGCCCCGTTACTGATGCCATCAGAGGAGGTAAAGGAACCCGGGTCAATCGGCAAAAATCCCGGCGGTCGGGCAACCCCTTGCAGTGCCCCTTGCTTGTAGCCCGCAGCTTCTGGATGCAGGATGTCAGGACGACCAAGTCACCTGTGTTGATGATGATGACGACATTGCGGATCCATCCTGGTCTTTTCCGCAGAATTTGCTTGCGAGCGTTCATCAGTGGACGAGGAGGAAGACGATGGGTATGTTCAATACGGGTTCCCGCCACAAAAAGGGAGAGGGCGGTCGCAGAAGTCCCTGATATGATTCTGCCAGCCACGGTAGCGCAAACCCGCTCCTCACTTATCGCCGTTCAAAAAGGTCCAGGACCTCTCAAGCCTGGGCCTTCTTTGAGCAAGCCTCTGATTCACCCCGCGATGTCATATCCGCCTTTGCCGTATACGCATAAGTAGAGGCAAGAACCTAAAGTGGTTAACCACCACCAACATGTCTAGTCACATGCAACGAATGCATGAGTTGAAATGGAGGGAACACTTGGCCAAAAAAGGCCAGACCGACCCGGGCCCCCACCCCTGTCACACCCTCTGTCTCCCCCTCCTCCTCCTCCGCCACCACCAAGCGTTCCTCAGCTGCCCATGTCTCTCAGAGTCATGATCAGGGATCACCCTCCGCTGCAGCCCCCCCCGGCGCCCGAGCACCACCACACCACCAGAGGACCCATCCTACCCCTTCTTTCCTTCCCCCAGTTTGATGACCTGCACGCCGTACACGGGCCAGTCTAGCAGCCAGCCTTCTGTCTTCCAGGTTTGGAGCAGAAGAAAAAAAATTTAACCCAAACCATCCCAAAGCCAAAAGCCTGAATGTCCGGCATTGCCAGGCTTTTGGCCTTGGAAATGTTGTCTTTCCGTCTGGTGGACACAGATGGGTTTCCGGGCCCCATCATGGGGCCCTCGCCTGCCCCAATACCAAGATGCCGAGCAGGCATTTCTTTGCCAGAAAAAGCCGTCCCTCCCCTGGCCAGCCCGTGTCATCAAAAAATTTCAAGCGCGTTGTCTGCATCTGTGTCCGGAAAAGTTCACCGTCACCACCGACACATGGACTAGTAAGCACGGCCAAGGCCGCTATATCTCTGTGACAGCTCACTGGGTGAGCTGGGTGGATGTCTCTGGGGGTGACGGTGGCTCTAAAGGGCTCGGCGCACGCTCTTCAAAACCGCAGGATGGTGCAGGGCTCTTTCTCCCAAGGCCTCTGGTGGCATCACGTGCCAGAGACACCACCGTGTTGAAATTAATCTGCCTTGGAACCGCCCACACACAGGTCAGGAGCTGTGGACGGCTCTCCACAACGAGACCGAGCGCTGGCTGGGTGACAAGAACCTTGTGCCAGGCAAGGGTAGTTGTGCGATAACGGGCGAAATCTGCTGGCCGCCCTTAAGATCGGTAGGCTGGAGCACATCCCTTGCCTGGCACATGTCATGAACCTTGTCGTCCAGACTGCCTGGACTGGACGGCCTGCTGAAGAAGGCTCGAGGTCTGAGTTCACACTTCCGCCGTTCGCACCCTGCTTCGTCCCGCCTGGCTGCGTTGCAGTTGTAAGCTGAGCACCGAGGTAGGGTTCCCGGAATATAGCAAAGTTATGGACGAAGAAAACGACTCCAACACCAGTTCAACAACCCATAGTTTACTGAACTTTTCAGAAAAGCATTGTGAACAAATCCCCAAACACACATGTACAAAGTGGTAACCAAGGCCCCTGTGCCACACAGCGTGCCGCCGAGAGTGTGTCCTCTGGATGCACGATCAGTTCAGAAAGGCCGGACACCCGCTGCCTTTTAATACCATACAAGGACGGGAACAATCGTGTGTGGTGCAGTTCAATAGCGTGCGGCGGTGGGGCACAGACGCTTACAATTTAACCAGCTCTACCCGCTGTCCCCAGACATATACACAGAACACAGATCCTCTCACATGCGACCCAGTTGCATAAATAACAGTGCTATAACAAGCCCCATCCAATGTCCCGAATCAGGAGGCGTAGTTGGATAAACACCTATGGCCTGAAACCAAATCTTTCCTAACTAGACTAACAGGCCTGCACACAGTCCTAGTTTTGTTGGCGTGCACGCTTTCTTTGACCCGGGTATACCTTTTCGATGGCCGGCAGTTGCTGCTCTGGGGTGATGATCCCTGCTGTTGAAGTCGGCATCCAAGATGTAGTCGCTTCTCTCAGTCTCTGCAGAGTGTTCTTTCCTTTCCTTCAGTGCGCACAGTTACACTTCTCTCTCTTTGGGGGTTCTCACACTTTTGAGCCCAAACGGAGCAGGAAAGCCCAGTCAATCTTCAGCCAGCATCTGTTCCCTCCTGCCTTCTCTTTGTCTTTCTTCCTTGTTCCTTCCAAAATGGCCGCTGCCACATGCCTCCAGTCACATGTCTATCATTTGCATACACCAGTTTCCGGAGACAGTGGCATCTTGTGGCCAAACACCAGAATGCAACAGAATGCTTTACAATAATAAGTCACACATATGATTTTACTGAGTAAATACAATGCGGCTGTTCCACTATCCCACATACCACCCCACTAGAAGTTGGCGTCCTCGACAACCCTCCCCACACAAACTCGTCTTGCGCATAGCGCTGTGGGGGTACACCAGCATTGCACCTGGGTGTCCTACGTGGGGCTATAGGCTCAGGGGCTTCAGGCGCATCTCCTGGGGGAAGACCTGTTGACTGCCCCAGTCTCTCTCTAGGTGGCAAGCTTGACACAGCTGGAACCTCAGTTGACACCGGAACCGAGACAGTCCACCATTCCTCAACTAAGGGAGGCTGCTGGACAGGGGTAGGTACTTCGGGCGTAGTTTCAGGCACTTCAAAATCACAGCGCCTCAACATATTTCTGTGCAGATTTCGTGATCGGCCCCCTGCCCCTATCGGCTCTACCTCGTAGACTGGGATGGCAGGGTCCACCCTTCTCTTGACCACATATGGGACTGCCTCCCACCTCCCATCCAACTTCCCAGATGGCCTCTTAGCCCTGACCATGACCCGATCACCTGGAGCAAAGCTGTCTCTCTGCACGGGCCGCGGGTTAGGATGCACCACTTGTTTCAGACGCTCTCCTACAACCTTGTGCACCATCCGCAGTCGGCGGCGGTGTTCCTGGGCCCAGGCCGTGGTACTGGTCGGTGGTTGTTCCATCGGACTGGGCATGTGGAGATCCTCAATCTCTCGACCCGGTCTCCCGAACATCAGCATGTGTGGGGAGTAACCCGTGGTACTGTGCACCCTATTGTTGTAGGCCCACATCAGCTCAGGCAGGTACTCAGGCCACCTAGCCTTCTGGCTGTCCTCTAAAGTCCGCAGCATCTGGATAAGGGTGCGGTTAAACTGCTCACAAGCTCCGTTCCCCTGCGGATGATACGGGGTAGTACGGGAACGCTCAATCCCATACAACTGGTACAGTTCGCTCATTATAGCCCCTTGGAAACATGCCCCCTGGTCGGAATGTATCCTCTGTGGGCACCCAAACACCTGTATAAAGTGCTTGCAGACCGCTTCAGCAGCAGACTCTGCAGTCTGATCCCTAGTGGGTACAGCCACCGCATACTTAGTGAAATGGTCTGTCATGACCAAACAATACGAATGCCCAGAGGCAGAGTACCCAATTTTGCACATAGTCAATCATCAAGAGCTTTAGGGGCGCAGATGTCCGGATGGTCTGAACGGGAGCCCGCTGTTCAGTGCTCTTACTTAACCCACAGGTACGACACTTGAGGCAAGCCTCAGACACCATGCTTAACAAGTCAGGGCAGTACACTAGTCGTTGAAGCCACTTATAGGTTTTGTCACTCCCAAAATGTGCGCCTCTCTCATGAGCTTCCCGAGCAGCCTCTGGTCCCAATGACATGGGGATAACAATCTGTTGTCGGTGCTGTAACTCTGATTGTAAGTAGATGGTCCGGCACAGGAGACCCTGGGAAACACTCAGCTTATCCCACTGCCTCAACAGCTTTTGCCCCTCCTGAGTCAGCTGGGCCTGCTCTTCGAGACCGGACCCACCCCTTCACCTTCCGTATATCTGTGCAACCATCTTGGACCCTCTGCCAATCAGCCACTGTCTTTTCCAACACCATCGGCATCCCAGACGCCACCCCACTTGAGTGTGCCACGTCCTGGAACATAGGTAACCGACCAAGGTCGGGCATTTCAGTGTCTTCTAACTCTTCGTCAACACTGTGAGATGGTAGTCTAACTGGAACCCGAGAGAGGGCATCGGCATTACCATTTTCCCTCCCTGAACGGAACTTAATGTGGAATTGGTACTTTGAGAGTCGGGCCACCCATCTCTGCTCAAGGGCTCCAAGCTTAGCATTCTCCAAATGTGCCAATGGATTGTTGTCCGTCATGACGGTCACCTCTGCACCTGTCAGGTACTCTGCAAATCTTTCTGTCATGGCCCATACCAGGGCCAATAGTTCCAACTTAAAGGAGCTATAATTGTCGGGATTGCGCTCTGACTCTCTCAAAGACCGACTGGCATAGGCAATTACTCTCTCTCGCCCTTCCTGGACCTGGGACAGCACGGCCCCCAACCCATGTAGACTTCCATCAGTATACAACAGAAAGGGAGTATCAAACCGTGCATAGGCCAGAATCGGAGCACTGGTCAGCGTCTCTTTCACGGAGTCAAAAGCTTTTTGCTGCCGTGGTCCCCACTCAATAGGGCGATTCTTTGGGCCCCCAGCCGTACCTCTCACTAGCTCATTTAAGGGACCTGTCAGATGAGCGAAGCGGGGTATAAACCTTCGGTAATATCCGGCCAGCCCCAGGAATGCTTGTACCTCTCGTAGTGTACACGGCCGAGGCCACTTTTGAACTGCCTCCACCTTACTGGGGGCCGGCTGTACCCCCTCCGAGGTGACCACATGCCCCAAGTACTCTATCCGCTGTTTGAAGAGTTGACACTTCTTAGGCTTTATCTTGAGCCCGTGGTCCCGTAGTCGTTCCAGGACCTGCCGCAGTTTCTGAAGATGGTCTTCAAAGGAGTTCCCGAACACCACTACATCGTCCAGGTAGATCAGCACCGACTCAAAGTTAAGATCCCCCAGACAGTGCTCCATCAGCCTCTGGAATGTCCCTGGTGCATTAGACAGGCCAAATGGCATCCGATTGAACTCATAGAGCCCCATAGGTAGGATAAAGGCTGTCTTTGCCCTGTCCTTCTTAGCCACTGGTACCTGCCAGTATCCGCTGGCCAAGTCGAGAGTCGAGAAAAACTTTGCATGACCTAGAGCGGACAGCGATTCTTCAATCCGTGGGAGTGGATAGGCATCACGAACAGTCTGGGCATTCAGCTTTCGGTAATCTACACAGAACCTGAGACTTCCATCTTTTTTTCGCACCAAGACCACCGGCGCAGCCCAGGGACTTTGACTCTCTTGGATCACCCGTTTCTCCAGCATGCTGGCCACCATATCTTTCACTTCCTGGTACATCTTGGGTGGGATTTGCCGGTACCTTTCTCTGATGGGCATAGCATTGCCCGTAGGGATTTCGTGCTCAATGGAAGAAGCACACCCGAAGTCTTCATCATGTCTTGAGAACGCCTCCTGAAATTCCCAAAGGGTATCTTCCAGCAACTTTTGTTGCCCCGGACTAAGAGCCCTGAGGTCAACCCCCATTTGGGCCATGATCACTCGGCCATTCCATTCCGCTGTTGGAGGTTCACTCTGTCGGACCCCTACTGCATAGGTCCAGGCCGACCTCTTGTCATGCAATAGCGTAAAGTCCTCCCGCCGGAAGATATCTTCCGGGAACGTAGACTTCAGCTAACAGAATATTTGTGGGAATGGTCAACTCGCTGTACATGACATTGAGGCATCTCACAGGTACACACCCATTTTTCACGGTGACAAGGGCCCGAGCTACCAGTGGATGGTCCTGTGACTCTTCCTGTGAGACTGGTTCAATCAAGACTTCCAGCCCATTCAACTTCCGTCAGGCTCCAAACAGCTACATCAAAATTTGTCCTTGTCGTGGCGGGATCTTGATCAGGGCTTTCGACGGCACCTTCACCTGCCCAATGGGCCGACCGGATGTGGGGCTCTTTCGCAGACTGCAGCTCCTCACCATCTGTTGTAGGACCTTCTGAGTCGGCCGGTGCGTGGTGGCCCGCTGCCAATATCTTGGTCCCTCTTTAGCGTAGAGATGGTGATCCAAGTCTCTGAGCACATTCATACCCAGTGTTACATCCATCCCCCGGCGAGATGGGTGATCCACTAGCACCACTCCCTTCTTGCCGATGTCTTGCCCCAACAGTCGGACTTGCATCCAGACTATCCCTTGCACGTCCATTTCACCATTATTGGCTGCTGTCAGCCTAATGACGCTGCCATCTTCCGGCTCCATCATGTGCCTAAAGTGTCGCTCAAAGAACTCCATGGGCATCAGGGTGCACTCTGACCCTGTATCAACTAGGCAACGTACTTTCTGGCCTTCTAACTCGGCTTCCATAACGGGACTGCTGGCATAGAGGTCATGCTCCTCACATATGGGCTTTAGCTTCTGTCGCACCGCCACAGGGCGCCCGGCTACTGCGGCGGTCGGTAGTTTAACCCTGGCTCTGCCCCTACATGTTCAAGACACTCTCTGGCGATGTGGCCATACTGTTGGCAAGCCCAGCAGAGAGGCCCCCTAGATCTCCGTGCGCCTGATGGAGCCCTTGCAGTGGGACCCCGCTGTGGAGTTGTCCTGAAATGGGTGCTGCGGGAAGCTGAGGTCACTTCTGGAGTTTGTAGCCGTTCTGCCTTCATCTGGGACACTTCCGACCGAAGTTCTCTCAACTCTGTCCGCAAAGCCTGGACCACATCTGTTAAAGACCCTGAGTCTCCCGGTCCTCTGCTTGCTTGGGCACTACTGACGGCCTTTACCATTATGGGTATGGGTTCTTCTTCCCTCTCCACAGCGGCTAAGTAAACACTATAAAACGTCAGGTCAGCCGTCATTCGGGTCATCTCTTGCAATATATGTCCCGTAAGGATTTATTGTACAGTCCCACAATGAACTGATCTCTTAGTAACTTATCCACTTCCTGAAAAGCCCCCATGGCCACTGGGTCTCGCCGCCTTATTTCATTCAACATTTCCTGTAGGGCATTAGAGTACTGCATGAGGGTCTCACCCTCTCTTTGCGGCCGGTTGAAGAAGTGGCTTCGCAGGTGCACCACCTTGGCACGCCCCCCCTTGTGCTCCTTCCGCAGGGAGGAATATTTTGTCCAGTGTGTCCCTCTCGGACTCGGGCTGTACCATCACTGTCCGTCTAACGTCCCCCTCTAAGGCACCCAAGGCTATCTCCGCCCCTAGTTCTGGAGCTAGGTTACATATTTTAACTGCACTACGCACCCTTTCTGTCCAGTCCTGCAGTGTCATGTTTTTTCCATCAAATTTGGGGAGGGATTGTAAAAGTGACCCTACAGGAACATAACTCACTTGGGCGGGCATTATGGGGACACCCTGAACTTGGCTCTGGGCCGGCGCCAGTGACGCCGGGGGAAGACCTCCCGTCGCATCCCCGTCCATAACGGTCGCTGTATCCTGCCTGCTACGCCAAGTTGTAAGCTGAGCACCGAGGTAGGGTTCCCGGAATACAGCGAAGTTACGGACAAAGAAAACGACTCCAACACCAGTTCAACAACCCATAGTTTACTGAACTTTTCAGAAAAGCATTGTGAACAAATCCCCAAACACACATGTACAAAGTGGTAACCAAGGCCCCTGTGCCACACAGCGCGCCACCGAGAGTGTTTCCTCTGGATGCACGATCAGTTCAGAAAGGCCGAACACCCGCTGCCTTTTAATACCATACAAGGACAGGAACAATCGTGTGTGGTGCAGTTCAAAAGCGTGCGGCGGTGGGGCACAGACGCTTACAATTTAACCAGCTCTACCCGCTGTCCCCAGACATATACACATAAAACAGATCCTCTCACATGCGACCCAGTTGCATAAATAACAGTGCTATAACAAGCCCCATCCAATGTCCCGAATCAGGAGGCGTAGTTGGATAAACACCTATGGCCTGAAACCAAATCTTTCCTAACTAGACTAACAGGCCTGCACACAGTCCTAGTTTTGTTGGCGTGCACGCTTTCTTTGACCCGGGTATACCTTTTCGATGGCCGGCAGTTGCTGCTCTGGGGTGATGATCCCTGCTGTTGAAGTCGGCATCCAAGATGTAGTCGCTTCTCTCAGTCTCTGCAGAGTGTTCTTTCCTTTCCTTCAGTTCGCACAGTTACACTTCTCTCTATTTGGGGGTTCTCACACTTTTGAGCCCAAACGGAGCAGGAAAGCCCAGACAATCTTCAGCCAGCATCTGTTCCCTCCTGCCTTCTCTTTGTCTTTCTTCCTTGTTCCTTCCAAAATGGCCACTGCCACATGCCTCCAGTCACATGTCTCTAGTCACATGTCTATCATTTGCATACACCAGTTTCCGGAGACAGTGGCATCTTGTGGCCAAACACCAGAATGCAACAGAATGCTTTACAATAATAAGTCACACATATGATTTTACTGAGTAAATACAATGCGGCTGTTCCACTATCCCACACAGCGTCAGCTCGGCCTCCCCGTCAACCGTCTCATTGTTGACGTGGCAACACGCTGGAATTCCACCCTCCACATGCTCCAGCGATTGTGGGAGCAGCGCAATGCCATTACGCAGTACGAAGTGACACATGGCCTGACAAGCAGCGGTGCGGACCTCGGGGTGTTTAGCCACCGAGAGTGGAGGCAGGTGAAAGAGCTCTGCACCATCCTTGCCAGTTTGAAGAAGCCACCAAAATGGTCAGTGCGGACGATGCCCTTGTCAGCATGAGCATTGTGGTGATCTTAGTTCTGGAACGATCGTTGGACACTCTGAAAACATCGGTCCGCCAGCGAGGGGAGGGACGGCACGATGCGGGACACGAACCCTTTCTCTCCGTCAAATCCAAAAAGGCCCCGACAGTTTCCAATTTATCGGTCTTATTAGGAAGTGGTTCAGGGTCCAGAGCAAGTGAAAGGCGCACCTCAGTTTCCGGGTGCATCATCGGGCAAGTCAGGGCGGGTTTTTGAAGCGGGGGGAACGGAGGAGGGGGGGGTTTCCCTAGCCCCGAGTCCCTGCCTTGGAAAGGGGTTGCGTAAATTTGGGGCAGATGGGAAGATGAGTTTGCAGTCCCCCTAACCCCAGGGGTTGGGAACTCAAGGCTATCCTCACATGGTGCTGGTCCCCTTTTTCCCTCCAACATGACCCCTCCTTAAGGCCATCAAAATAAACAACAGTTACGGGGTGGCCACCCTCGGATCCCCGGTACAAACAAAACTCAGCATTTTCCTTTCCCACCCCCCAAATAGAGAGTAAAATGCAGGAAATGGAGACCTTGCGATTTGATAAATGGAGACATTTTGGGTCGCTTCACTTCCTAAAATTGTCAGGGTTTGGAACAAAACGCGACGTGACAGCAGAAAGGTCCCAAGCAGCGTAGCGGCGCAGCAGAAAGGGCAAAGGTGGAGAAGCCTAAGGGGTGCCCCTTGGCAATTTTTATTTCCCCACCTCCCCAAGCATGAATGCGGGGCACACATAACACACAGAGCCCAGCTTAAAGATCATGGTGCACGACTATTGGTCCAACACCGATGTTTTTGTATTGTTTCCGACCAATGACTTTGGGTACCAAAATGGACGAATGGCCCGAGCCGCCCCCACACCAAGAGTGTTGTCCTGCCACAGCCAGCGCAATCTGAGGACCTTTCAGCACATGGAGGATTTCTTCAGAAAAACGCATCCGATTTTCCACAGATAATGGGATCTTTGATTTTTATCAGATGAATCGGCATGGATCTTGTGATGTTGGGGCCCCAATTCCCGGGGCACCGATTAGTTGGTCTATTCACATTTCCTCCCCAAAACAAAAATGGTCTTTTAAAAACTTTTTTTTAAAATGATCTTTTTCTTACGAAATTTTTATTCTCAATTCCCAACAGTTATTTTGCTGTTTGCTTGGGAGACTAAAAACACCAAGTTTTCATGACAAAACCTTTTCCTTTTACTTACTTCATCTTTAGAATTTTTCACATTGTCAAGGGTTTTGGGGCATGTCCTCACAATTTTTAACAGGGGCTGGAAGTCTTTTATAATTTTTTGGGGTCATTTTGCTGTAGATACAGCAAAACTGGTCCTTTGGAACAGAAATGTGGCTTCTAAGGGGGCATTTCCCCCTTCCCAATTTTTTAACAGGGGTGAGAAGTCATATTTAAAAATTTTTTTGGGGGCCCAGTGCTGTAGATAAAGCTTAATCATGGTCCTTTAGACAAAATTGGTTCTAAGTGGCATTTTTTCCCTCACTTTTTTTAACATGGCTGAAAAGTCTTTTATTTTTTTGGGGGTCATGTTGCTGTGAATACAGCAATAATCTGGCCCTTTGGGAACAGAAAGGGGTTTCTAATGGCTTTTTCCTTCACAAATTTTTAACAGTGGCTGAAATTTTTTTTATAATTTTTTGGGGGTCATGCTGCTTGAAATGCAGCAATACTACGGTCCTTTTTTCTAAAAAATGTTTTTTCTAATAGACATTTGTTTTTCACAATTGAAAAGTGGCTCATGGGGTCATGTTTTGAAATTTTTGGGGGAATTTTGCTGTGACATGCGCTTACTAAGGTCCTATTCAAAATTTTTTTGTTTTAAAAACATTTGTTCTTCACATTGCCCAAAGTGGTAAAGGGGTCAGTTTTGAATTTTTGGAGGCATTTTTGCTTGACATGAGCTTTACAGGCCCTATTCTAAAAATGTTGTTTCAAAACAGCTTTTGTTGTTCACAATGGGAAAGGGCCAAGGGGGATGGTGCTGTCAGAAACAGGAATAGGTGGACACTGTTAATGGAACATATTTTCAAAAATGACTTGTTTTTGAAAAATTTTTAACATGCTATCAATCCTTTATTGGAAACCCATTTAATACAATTAAAAAAGGAAAAAAGACTTTGGGGGGATTCCATCCGATTTTTAAAAATGTGTTTTTTTAGAAATTAAATTTTAAAAAAACTTTCATTAAAAAATAGCTGTTAAAAAAATTCTGAAAATTTTACAAGGGGGGTACAGGAAAAAATTTACCAATGTAGGTTATTTTAAGGCATGGATATGGGGACGACAGAGACAAGTACAGAGACCATTTCCTCCCGCCCTTTAGTAAAAGAGAAAAAGAATGCAAAATAAAGGCCTTGGTGTAACAGGGCTTTAACCACCCGTTTTCCCGTGAAGCTCAATTGGCCACATTTATCGGGGGGGGCAACGCTACCCCGGGATTGACTGTGTAAATTTGGGGGGCTGGAGTTCTACACTTCCGCTTCCCACTCTGCTTCAGCACCCAAGTTTTCGTTTCTGGTCATCAGGGATTTTAACCTGCGTGTTAATAGATGACGGACGCCCCCTGGGCTTCACCGCACCATGTAACTCCGGCCCTGGGTCATGCTGTGGCCAGGACAGGTATATCAATGTCCAGTGAAACTAAAAAAGGTGGTGAAAAGATCCTTTTTCCGCCACTTTTTTAAATTGGGGGGTATGCGGTTTGGGGCTCATGCTGTGGCCCGGACAGGTATATCATGTCCAGTGAAATAAAATGGTGGTTGAAAAACTCCTTTTTCCGGCACTTTTTTAAATTTGGGGGGGGGGTGCAGGTTTGGGGTCAGTTGGGCCCGGGGTTTTTGGCCAGGAAAAAAAAGGGGGGAAAGTTTTTTCCCCAAAGGGGGGGCTAGTTTGGGGATTTTAAACTTTTAAAAGGGTTTTTTGGGTTTAAGACTCCTTTTTCCGCACTTTTTTAAAAGTGGGGTCATGAGGGGTTTGGGGCTCATGCTGTGGCCCGGGGGCAGGGATAGTCATTCCAGTTTAAATAAAAGGTGGTTGAAAGATCTTTTTCTGGGACTTTTTAAATTGGGGGGTCTGCAGGGGGGTTTTTGGGGGGCTTTTTAATTGAAAAATTTTTTTGGCCCCGGCACAAAGGGGGGTTATTTGGGAGGGGGGCCCAAAGGGTCAAGTTCACTAAAATTGTGGTTGAAAGACTTTCCCTTTTTCGGACTTTTTAAATGGGGGGGTATGCGGTTTGGGGGTATGCGCGTTCCCGGCAGGGGTATTCAATGTCAGTTTTAATTTAAAAAATGGTTTTTCATACTGCCCCTTTTGGCACTTTTTTAAATTTTGGGTGATGCAGGTTTAAGGGTTGCTTGGGACAAGACAGGGATAGTGAAAGGGTTTGGGGACTTTTTTTGTGGCTTTTATAGCCTAAGTGTTTTTTGCCTAAGATGTAGAAAAGGGATCCATTTGACTGTTGGGGGTGTTAAAACCCCTTCTCCCAGCCTGTTTGGGTGTAAAAATGAAGTGTGTTGCTCTCCCCCTAACTTTAATGGTCATCGGAGATGATCGACTATCGACTATCGATCGATGTCGATAGCCAACGTAATCGCTCAACACTATTACTAACTACTGCCTAACATGGCAGGCTGTTATATCTCTGCAGCTTCTCCGTTCTACATAGTGTCCTGTGGTAACGCCTGTTTAGCTGCATGCTGCATATGTTACTGGTGCTTTAAGCACCAGTGTAACAGTAGGCTTACCATAACAGCAGACCAGAGTTGTGGACCCACTGGACCACCACAAGCGGTGATATAAGTCACACCAGGGAGCGGAACCTAAGTCGGTCTGTTATTCACCAGGGCCCACCGCAAAGCAGGTTGGACTTGCTGTGGCAGACCACTAACAGGTCGCTACCCCTTACACGACTTGCTTGCGGTGACATCTGAGGTGTAGCGTGGTACAAAATTGTGACTCAAAATCGTAGTCGGGTACAGGCAGGATGGTCATGACGGGTGGCAAAAGATTGTGGTCAATGGACGGAGGCAAATGGAACTGACAGGAACAACTTTTGGAACACTTTCTTGCATAGGCTGGGGCACTATGAATTTGGCAGGGAAGTCAGAGGCAGGCTGGGTAATTTAGGATCAATTACGGTGGTGGCCCTTTAAAATTTCACGGTTTGTTGCCCCGCCCTAGGGGAAAACCGGGGGCCGTGCCCCCAACCAGCGAGACAGGGCATGATGCGGGAGAATTTAGTTACCAGGGGCGGGTGTATGGCAGGAACAGGGCTCACTGGGCTGGCGTAAGAGCCAAAGGAGAACCTATTACAGTACCCTGCCGACCTTTGGCCTCCCCTTTTTTCTGGTCTGAAGAAATTTCAGAAGAAGCTTACGGTCCATAATGTTGCCCTTTTCCCCAGGACCTTTTTCTTGCTGGACCCCCTTTCCCATCAATAGGAATGTCGCTTTCCCCTACATTTTCAGGCCAGGATCTCTTTCACGGCAAAGACATTAGTGGTATCAGCCTCGGGAGAATATGGTGCGACCTTCCGAGAAAAACGATTCAGGATGAGTCGTTTAAGCATTCAGAAATGGAAGGAGTTCGGGTACGCACGTAAGGAAAGGCCCGATCTTTTAGGCAAAAAAATGTATTTATCTCTTCAATTCAGGAACCATTTGGGCCCAAAACCCGTTGTAGAGATTGCTATGTGTCACTTCGGATGGCCTTCAAATCCTGGACCAGAGTATCTGGGACATCGGAAGAGGATGACAGAAGGAGAGGTGGGCGGGGATGTTGTACAACAAAGAATGGAGAGGCAGCGGAAGACTCCGAGTCCAGGGAATTATAGATAAACTCCACCCATGGTAACAAGCTGGACCAGTCATCCTGTCGCGCAGAGACAAAATGGCACAGATATTTGCCCAAGACTTGGTTGACCCCCCCCTTCCCCTCCGATCCGAAACAGTGTGCAGGGGAAGTCCATGGCACTGGAAAATATGCTGGAAGAAGAGGTTGGTGAGGCAGAATCGGGCAGATCGGGCAGAGGTATGAAGTCAGACGTTTTGGAAAACTGGTTAGATACTACCCGAATGACCATATTACTGGCAGAGGGAGGTAGATAGGTAATGAAATCCATAGCTATATGAGACCATGGGCAGTTAGGAATGGGCAACGGTTGCAGCAGGCCTGCTGTTTTGAGGTGAGGTGGGGTGTTATGTTGTGGGCACAAGCAGGATAAGATTCAACAAGTTCTTTGATGTCCTTGATAAAATCTGGCCACCAATAGTAGCGAGAAATTAGTTGACACGTTTTTCGTACATGGGGTGGCCGGCCACCAGGGAGCAGTCTCCCCATTTTAGAATTCTCCCCCCGAAGTGCAGGGCGCACATATGTCTTTCCTGGAGGTACATGTTGGAGGTCCACAGGGGCTGTGGAGATCAAGTGTTGGTTGGTTGCTGGAGGTATGATGTGAGGTATGATATTATTTTCTCAATAATATTAGCAGTACAGGAAAGGGCATCGGCCTTGATGTTTTTCTAATCTGGTTGGAAATGGATAAAAAAAATTGAATCGGGAGAAAAAAGGGACCACCTGGCTTGTCATGGGTTAAGGCATTGTGCCGTCTGGAGGTACAAAAGATTCTTATGGTCAGTATATATAGTTACTGGATGATGAGCCCCCTCTAGAAGATGGCGCCACTCATCCATGGCCAGTTTTATGGTCAGTAGTTTGCAATCCCCGATTGTGGGAGACTATAGGGTCTCTTTGTGTAAGGACCACCCCTGCTCCCACAGAAAAAGCATCGACCTTAAAAAAAAAGTTTCTCAATGTCAGATTGAGACAGGATGGGTGCCGAGGCAAATGCAAACTTAAAGAGAACCTGTCACATAGATTATGCCCCCCTTACTGAGGACAGCTCAAGCTAGTGTCAGACATGCTGTTTCCAGCTCTGTGTCCCTTATTCTGTAACATACTGTAGTTTTAGAGTATTTAGGGCGACGTATCCCATTAAGGCTGCACCATGTTTTTGGTCTATTTTGCACCAACAAACTGTTGATGCCATATTCTCTATATAAATGAACTGCTGTACACCAAAACTAGGCGCTTTTTATGCCAGGCATGACAATTTTGAATGCGCCTAAAGTAGGCGCATTCAAATGTGTTGGCAGTGATATGCTATGTGCCTTTTTTTGGTATACACTTAAATTAGATGCATTAAATATGCTTTACAAGGCATACCACATGCCAGATTTTTGACGAGTTTATTTATTCATGCACACTATACACTCATTTAATGCACCTTAAAACTGGCGTGGAAGCATTTATTTTCTGACATGTCGCCCTTAATGCTCAAATCTGCTGTTTTCAGCCAGAAAAGAGCCCAGCTTATTTATGAACAGGTTAGGCCCGCCCACTCATGATTAATCCCACCCATCAGACAGTTATTCACATGTTTCTACCTATTCAAGGTGATAGGTTAATCAGTTGTGAGGTGGGTGGGCTAGCCTCAGGTGGGCGGGTAATGAATTAAACTGACTCTTTTCTGGCTGAAAACTGCAGATTTGAGCATGAAATACTCTTACTTACAGCATCATACAGAATAAGGGACACAGCTCTGGAAACAGTATGTCTGTCACTAGATTTTGCTGTCCTCAGCAAGGGTGGCATAATCTATGTAACGGGTTCTCTTTAAGCCGAGAGAAGGCATCTTCGGCCGCCTGTGGCCACAGCGTTGGTTTGCTATTCTTGGTGAGTGCCAAAATAGGCGCCACCACCATGGAAAAGTTTGACATAAATTGAAAATAATTTTTAGCAAACCCCAAGAAGCGCTGTGCGACCCGAAGACCGGCGGGTTGAGGCCACTGCAAGACAACGGACAACTTAGCAGGGCCCATATGAAGCCCCTTATCTTAGACTATGTAGCCAAGGAAGGGGAGGCTGGTTTGGTGGAAGAGGCATTTCTCCAGTTTGGCGTAGAAACGGTTTTCACATAGATGTCTGAGTACCTGGTGCACATGAGACCGAAGGGGTTCCAGATCAGGAGAGAAAACCAGGATGTCATCCAGGTATACAACAGCACAGGAGTGCAGGAGATCACAGAAAATGTTGCTAACTAACTCCAAAAAGACCACCAGGGCTTTGCAAAGGCTAAAAGGCATTACTAAGTATTCGAAATGCCCATCACGAGTTTTAAAGGCTGTCTTCCACTTGTCATCTTCCCGGATATGAACAAGATTGTAGGGCCTCCGCAAGTCCAACTTGGAGAAAATTCTCGCTCTGTTATTCAAATAATAGCGTGATTAGCGGAAAGGGGTTTTAATGACTATTTTGTTGAGACCGTGGTAATCTATACATGGACGTAGTGAACTTTCCTTCTTTTCTACAATGAAGAACCTGGCTCCGGCTAGAGAGGAGGACTTTCAGATAAAGCCCTACTGGAGGTTCTCTTGCATGTAGGCCGACATGGCCTCGGTCTCTGGAATGGATAACTAATAGACCCTGCCCCGGGGAGGACTAGTACTGGTCAGCAGGTCTATAGAACAATCGTAAGGACGATAAGGTGGAAGGGTTTCATGTTTTTGTTCCGAAAAAACATCAGCAAAGTCCCGATATTAAACAGGCAGACCCGGCTGTGGTTTGGAGGGCGTCAGTGGAGAAGTGGAGTACACTGGTCGAGGTGCTACAAGACAGCGGGACTGGCAGTCTTATCCCCAGCATGTGACTTCGCTCATCTTTCAAACATAGGGGCATGACATGGCATACAGCCATGGAAGACCCAGGAGAATTGCTGAGGAAGAATGGGGTAACACGTAGAACGTGATCTTCTCTTTGTGTAGCGCCCCCACGTGAAGTGACACTGGTTCAGTGCGATACTGGATGGAGTCACTAACGAGTTCTCCGCTCATGGAGGAGATGAGCAATGGTTTATCAAGGCGGACCGCCGGGAGGCAATACTTTACTTTGTCCATAAAATTCCCAGCTGATCCTGAGTCCAGAAAGGCAGAAACTTGAACCCGTACACAATAACTGGACACAATATACACGGACAGTCAGACGTGGAGAGGAACTATTCACACCTAGGGACGATTCTCCTACGTGGCCTAGGTGTGTACGTTTCCCAGACGTTGTAGGCAGTTTCTGTGGTAGTGTTTGTTAAAAGGTATTTTAAGTAAAAGGTACAGAAATTATATTTTATATATATATATTATACACAGGCACACACGAGCACATGGACATAGGTATAAATAAAGTTGCTGG
This sequence comes from Phyllomedusa bahiana, assembly GCA_025379985.1. Taxonomy (NCBI): domain Eukaryota; kingdom Metazoa; phylum Chordata; class Amphibia; order Anura; family Hylidae; genus Phyllomedusa; species Phyllomedusa bahiana. The sequence goes on along the minus strand of JAODAL010006436.1, from coordinate 61,955 downwards.
TATTGCTATTTTGAAGGTTGGTGAAGAGCTGGTTAAAGCTGGTTTAGAGTCAATGACATCAGAAGAAGAGGATGAACCTAATATATTTAGCTGTATTTTCCACATATGGTTTGTAGTAAGGGCCTGAGCCAACTGAGAGTCACAACCCACACAGAGAAGTGTATATAATGAAGGGTGGGTGGAAGCCAGGGGTGGAACCCAGGGGCGGAGCCAACATACCTTGGAAAGAGTCATGTGGGGAGAAGGCCAAAGTGCGGCCATGAGAGAAGCCATTGAGGCCTAACTCTGGTCTCTGACTGAAGGAAGGGACTACTCACCCAATTCATACACAGATATTCATATGGGTAACGAAAGATACATATTTGGTATTGTATTCTATGCTTTGAAAACTTGTAAACGATGTTATGTTTATAATCCTTTGAAGATTTAAAAAAAATATTATTTTTCTTATATAAAAAAGGTGTATAAGTATTACTGAATCTAGATTCGTTAAGATAAAAAGTAAGGACCTAAGGTCTGCACCAAGTCACTCACGGTGATCATAGATCTGTATCTTGTCACTAAAAAATATATTTTTTCTCTAACTTTATATTTCTTACAAAAATGGCAAGCTTGGCCAGATTTCTGATGTTTTTTCCGCTTGCAAGGAGGGGAAAAGAAGAAAACCCACTAATGTGAGTTTTTTCAAGCTTGAAGAAAAAGTTCAGAATTGGACCTGGAGTTTGATCGATTCAGATCTGGAAGAAGTCAGCAAGTTTCATTGGAGGATTCAACCCTGAGGAGAACCGTGAGTAAAAAAGGGAAATTTTATTGAAGTTTATATGATAGGAGCAGCAGTATACAGTTGAAACCTTTGCAAGTGATAAACAGTCAGATTACAGTCTGCATGGATGGCTTTGTAAATAAATTGTGAATCAATTTTAATAAGGAGATAGATACAAAACGCTTTTTTTCGGGCAAAGAAAGACAGAGAAAATAGTAAATATTTTACATTTGTTAAAAATGTATCATAAATATGTCATGGATCGATCTCAAAATCAATCTATAAGCCCTAATGTGATAGGAAAGACAGAGCCAGAGGAAACACACAATGCTGTGAGTTCCTCTGTCAATAAAATGTCACAGACTGAAATAATAACATCACTAGATAAAATGACACAAACCAGTGGAGTTGAAACGCACATAAAAACCAACACAGAAAATATAGTTCATATTGAACATGAAGGTTATTCATATGCTGCCAGTAAAATCAAAGTGGCTAATAGGAATCTAAAAATGCAGAGACATTTGGCAGAATTATGCAAAAATGTCCCAGCATACAACAACAATTTGCATGTCTGTAGAAATTCAGAATTATTGAAAACTTATGTGGATAGATATAATTGAGTAATGAGGAAAAAAATAGAGTGTTTTAATCTTTGGATTCCTTCAAATTTCTCCAGGATATTATCCTTAAATAATTTTTTGAATAACAGCTCAACAGATATTGACAGATTAAGGGGTCTTTACTTTTGCATTTTTGGAGATTTACCGACATATGAACTTCTAAATCAATTACAAATTGGAAGAAAGGAGTGTACCTTTTCGTTCATGTCCATTTATGAAAGGACCTATCAAGCAGTTGTTGATAATTTGAAACCATATTTATCAATAAATTTAGTAAGTTCATGCCGGCATCTTTCTGTGTTATTGCATCAGAAAAATCATTGTTACTGAGGCGGGCTCCCATTTTTGAATAGTTTTAGGAGAGCCCAAAGCAAGTCTTTTTGTTCCCAAAAATAGCTCAGGGAAAAGTAAAATGGCCGCCAATAAACAATTAGGTCGAGTCAAAAATAAAAATGTCATCTTTTCCCTAAAAAGAGGAATTTAAAATGATAAAAATTATGATCAGCGAAAAAAGGAATTGCATGTTAGACAAATTCCTTATAAACTTTCATCAAAATATAGATAAATTATAAAACATTGACATAAATTCATCCTTTTTTGAAGGATAAATTTAAGATCCCCCCAGGAATCTATAACATGCCCATATTCAAAGAACACAAAATAAAAGAAATTGAGTCAGTAGGATTAATAAAAAGGAATCAATTGACTTCATAAGTGGTATTTTGGGGCCAATTGTAAGAAATTTTGATGGTAAATCAAATTTCCACAGTGAATAAAAATTTGGATAGGAATATTAAAATAATTCTGATCAGACTTATTTGGGTAAAGATAAAGGGCTTGGATAAAAGATAACACTTAGTAACAGACCCTTTTGTTAGAATAATTTAAAAGTTTATTTTGACAGTATCTAAAAGTAGAATGTGAGCATAGTCTAAGTGTATCTATATATTTATCTCTCTAAAAATATATCTTAAAGGGTATGTGTATAGGTATATATCTATGGTTATATGTATCTATGAATAGTTATGAGTATGTATTATATATGTGTTTATTAGCACTGAGTATATATGTATATATATGTATGTGGGTACTATGTGTATATATATATAGATTCTCCACTATGTGGTCTAAGATGGCTGATTATGCCATGCCATATTAGAGGAAAATGGAGAAGATAGATAGAGAGATAGATAGATAGATAGATAGATATGAGATAGATAGCTAAATAGATACAAGATAGATTACAATGTTATATTTGAGAGGTTAAATAAAGAATTTGTGATTTTAAGTAAAATTAACAAAGACTTAAATAAAGTGAAATAACATTTTATCTTTATCTCTCTGCAGATTGATTATAAATCTTTTTGTATCTTTACAGAAACATGTCCGTATGTTAACAGCTAATAATTTCATTTTTTCCAGAGAGGCTGTTCTAAAGGGAACATTGCCACAATATTTAAATTAATCTTATTTAAGTTTAAAGTTATTGTAATTCTATATTGCAGGGTTTGTGGATAATAACATTTATTAATATTAATGTTTTTGATAACCTGTTTAAGTTGAATTAATTAAATAATAATGTAACTCACAATAGTGAGAGCATGGAACCATGTCTGAGTCCTGTAAGTATCCATTTTGGATTGTAAGAAGTAAGATAGCACATGTCACAGTGTAGCACATGTGATTTGGGTTGAGTGACAAGAGCAACAAATGTTCACACTTCTTTCCCAAGAAGACAGAGGGGAAAAGATTTTTTATTCCTTTTAACCCCAGGTTGGATACTTTAGACTATCAAATTTTTTGGAGTCCTCAAGTAAATCTTTTTATATACTTAAGTTATAGTATGCACATTGTTTTTTCTTAAGTAAGAAGATTTATAAAGCAATTTTTATAGGTTTAAACAGGTTAATTAATTAGAGAATGACAGTGAGAAATGATTGACAGCTGCAGCGGGCCCTTGACTAGGAGTTGGGGTGAATGGGGCTGTGCAAAGAAGACTATTTTAAAATCACTGGAGACTGCTTCAAAGAGAAGACTTAGACAATTTATTTTTTATTTCAATGTTTTTTTTTCTTTTATGATAAAAATATTAAAGGTGAAACCCTATTATCTATTACTATTACCTATTATCTATTACCTATTATCATTACCTATTATCTTTAAACCCTATTACTTATTATTTGATTTTTTTTTGATTATACTTCATTTTATTTTTCCTAATTTTGTTTTTTCTTCTTTTTTAATTTTTCTTTTCCTATTTTTGCATTTTTTCAAGGGATTATAATAACAAAACTTTATTCTTTGGGTTTTACAGATCATAAAATATATTAAAGGTTTCATAAAATATTTTTTGGGTTTTAAATTGACATGTGGGTCATTCACATGGGTATATTTATACACCAAATTATCAATTGAAGTTTATACATATTCACACATTCATGCACATTATATTATTAAAAAGAAAACATTTTAAGTTAAAATGGTGGTATAAAAGTCATAACTTTTGGTTTCAATCATAAGTTTAATTGTATTTGTTAATGCACGAATTTACCTAGCTACCTTGACAATAAAATCTGATTTATGACTCAGTACTGTTAAAACAGAAGGAGAGAGCAAGTGACTTCTGTTTAGAGGAAAATAAATTGCTTGACCAGCAATTCCCCAAACAGAACAAGTTTATGTCTGATAGCTGAGAGAACAAAAACAGATTATACTTGTCAAATAAAATTCAGCTGTGAAAAAGTAGAAAATTTAAATAAATATATAAAATATTTATTTATATACAAAAGTATATATATTTTTAATTTTTTATATTTTTTAATATTTTTTGTATTCTCAGACTAATTAAAGTCAAGCTGAATTTTTGCATTAACAAAATAAGAAGTCAATGATTATTATAACAAATGGGAAGGACAAAACAAAAGGTTGTACACTTACAGACTGATGTGTACATGGTTCATGATGGTTAATTGGAATATGGTATCATTATTATCATTGGGAATGAATACACATTTTCACATATTGGGTTTGGATCAATGTGATAGAGATAATAAACACAAAGGTTTTACAAATACAAAAGGTTTTATACACAATAACACACTTGTCACAAAAAGGTCAATAAAGGTTATTATTTTAAACTTCAGGGTTCCAAAGGGAAATAAAGTCATTCTCATTAAATAAATATTTCAAACAAAAAAGTGTTCATTTTAATAAAAATAATTAAATATTTGTCATATTATTAAAGATTGGGTCGCACAATATATATTGAACATCTCATATGAAAATATTAAAGGGGTTTGAATAATTGATATTGGTTTAAGGTTTGACATAATAAAGTATGGTGACTTCTATTAAAGTTTTGAATAAAAATAAATAACATTACATATATTATGTTAATGTTATAAGTTAAGGTTCAAATAAAGAAAGACAGAAGTGTAATATTTATTATATTAAAATTTGTGAAAACATCTTTATAAGTTCATTAACAGATGTTTCCAAAGTGACAAAGCAATATATATTTGTAAATGATATATATGGTGGATGTGATAATAAGAGAAACAAAAAAATTTTCAATATTTTTAGGGGAAGAGATCTTCAATCAAGATATTAAAGTAATAAAGTTTTAAATAAATAAAAGTTACAAGTTCCAAGAAGAAGAAAAAGTACCTGAAATCAAGTTTAAAAAGAACTGTGCTTTATCAAAGATATTCAATGAACTGTGCTTTATCAATGGGTATTCAAAAAAATGAACTGTGTTTTATCAATGGATCTTATCATCGCATCTTCAGAGAAAGTCTTGATTGGTGGGTTCAGTGTGATTTGACATGGACTGAGTTTGCAACCCTCCATATCCTATTCTATGCATAAAGAGACTGTCATGTGACTTCTTCAGTGAGAGCAAGCAACAGCGCAGCCTGGATGCCACCATGATGTCACAGCTGTTGAAAGGTGACGGGAAAGTCAATAAAGTTGTTCCAATTACCAGAGATGGCCTAGTGGGATATGCAAATAAATCCCATGTATGGACTCTGAGTGTTTATCTTTTACAGATGGATTTCATGGACTGTTATGGACTGTTATCTCAAGGAAAATGAAGAAGATTTATTTTATAGAGACTGTGTTCATGTTTTGTTGCTACAAGTCAAAAGAAGATGTCGTTCGAAGAGGGATTAGGGTCAGAAAACCTGATCTAATTATCACGGTCTACCATAACATCATTATTAATATTTCTAAATTGTGATATGCATAAATTTACATTTTAAGTGATATGTTGAGGATTCAATTGATATCTCACCCTCAAGAGGGGGGAAATGTAAAAAGGTATTTCAAGTAAAAGGTACAGGAAAATTATATTTTTATATATATATATTATACACAGGCACACACAGACACAATGGACATAGGTATAAAATAAAGTTTCGGTTAATGCAATTTTGTAGGTTGGTGAAGGGGCTGGTTTAAAACTGGTTTTAGAGTCAATGACATCAAGAAAGGATGAACCTAAAATATTTAGCTGTAATTCCACATATGGGTTTGTATAAATGCCTGAGCCAACTGAGAGTCACACCCACACGGAGAAGTGTATATAAGGAAGGGGGTGGGGAAGCCAGGGGTTTTAAACCCAGGGCGGAGCCAACAGACCTTGGAAAGAGTCATTTGTTGAGAAGGCCATGTGCTGGCCATGAGAGAAGCCATTGAGGCCTAACTCTGGTCTCTGACTGAAAGTTGTAATGTTATGTTATAATCCTTTGAAGATTGTAAAATAAATATATTTTTCTTATATAAAGAAAGGTGTATAAGTATTACTGAATCTAGATTCGTTAAGATAAAAAGTAAGGACCTAAGGTCTGCACCAAGTCACTCACGGTGATCATAGATCTGTTATCTTGTCACTAATGAAATATATTTTTTCTCTAACTATATATTTCTTACAGTGTTCAGGACTGGCACAGTAAAGACATACAGTAGGTCCTCCTCACGTTGTCATGAGCGTTCTTTCTAGGTCAGCTGGACTCTGTCCACTTGCATGGGTTCCTCAACAGGAAGTTGTGGAAGCTACAGTGGAAGCCTTTGAAACACCGGAGCCAGACAGGGTAGACTGCGCAAACACGTTTGTGATGGAGTTCTTCCTGTCTCTCGAAAAAATGCATATCAATTCAGGTGGCCAAGTGAATAAGCTCACCCAAGGAGGAAGGAAGGTCTTGTATGGACAGAACCTTCTTTACTTGGCGGGAGAACCCCTTTTTGAACGAGACATATAGGGCAGCATTGTTCCATGAAAGTTCCAAGGCTAGAGTGTGGAACTGAACGGTGTAGTCTCCGATAGAGGAGTCCCTTTGACACAGTTTCAGGAGCACTGTTTTGGCATTAGATGCATATGCAGGTTCCTCAAAGACATTATGGAATTATGCTAAGAAGGCCTGGAGATTAATTGTCACTGGGTTGCTTCTGTCCCAGAGGGAAGTGGCCATGAATGCCACCTTGAAACGTTTGGTGGGAAACTGGTTGGCTATTAGTTTCACATGCATGGAGCATTGCGTAATGAAACCTCTGCAGAGTTTAGGGTCCCTGTCAAACTTCGTTGGCAAAGACAATTGGCGCTGGGGACCGACGAAAGCTAAAGGCCCGGCAGGTGTAGAAGCCACCAGAGAAGTCTACAGCTGCTGCTGCTGGGTGGCAAGGAGCTGCTGCATTATGGTGGACAGTTTATTCAGTCACTGTGTCTGTTGTGTAATCTGCTGGGACTGCTGAGCCATGATGGTGGTGATGTCACTGATGCTCGGCAAAGGTACCTTGGCAGGATCTATGACCGAATCCAACTGTAACAGTAGGTTTACTGTAATGGCAGACCAGAGGTGTGGATCCACTGGACCACTGCAAGCGATGGTATAAGCCACAGCAGGGAGTGGACTCTAAGTAGGTCCGGTATTCACCAATTACCAGCGCGCTGGCCCTTTAAATTTCACAAGGCTGGCGTATGTGCATCCTAGGGACCGTGGCCAGCAGAGACAGAGCAGGGAGCGAGGAGAGGTAAGTTACGGTTCCAGGAGTGGGATTGCAAGTACGTCAGCGGCCCGACATGCGAGTCACGGCACCACTCATCGATACGGTGGGGACACGGACACAAATCAAAGTGCAGTGTCAATATATTATAATGACAAATATATGTTTCATCACAGGCAATATAATAATATATACATTTTCAATTCTACTTGGTAAAGTGGATGCACCCTCTACTGTACAAATACAGAGCAGGTTACTGGTTGGTTAGAGAGAGAACAATAAGACCAATGTTTCTGCTCACGTATTACAAATACAAGTCCCAGCTTGACTGCTGGGTCACACATGGGCCGCCTGCTCTGCACATTTTAATCAGTTGGAGCTGCTCTTACCTGTAAGGCTAAGGGAAGGGAAGAGTGCTGGCTCTGCCTCCCCAGTCCTCCAGCCCAACTCAATGAAGTTAGAATGCGCCTCTGCCTCTCCAGGACGCCAGCATCTGCGGGTTCTCCTACACTATAAGTAGGTTTTTACTTCACTAGTTAGAGCCTTGCCACTTTCCACCTGGTAGGTAGGCAGGCATAACCCAAGGGAGGTAGGTACATAGCTACATCTGCCTTCCTAACTCCCTTGTGCCCTGCCTGCCTATGTACCTCCCTTGGACTTTGCCCGCATGCCGATGTACTACCCGTGGGCCTTGTCCGCCTGCCTACATACTTCATTTGGGCCTTGCCCACCTGCCTACCTTACTTGGGCCATGACAGCTTGCCTACTTACCTCCCTTTGGCCTTGCCCTTCTACCTACCTCGCTTGGGCCTTGCCAGCCTACCTTTTTAATGGGTAACTTCCCTGCCTCCCTTTATACCTAAGGGGGTCCTACTGGTAGGTTACCTAAATACAGTAACTAATAAGGGTCGGTTACCTATCTAGGTACCCAATATGGTGCTTACCTACCTTATAAAGGGCTCTTCTACCTAATACGGGTGGTCCTACTTAGAATTCATGCTGCCATAGGTACTTTGAGTGCTAAAGTTCCCTCTTGTCTAACCACTTGAGATAGTTGTCAGTCAAAGATTGGGTAATATTTCTATATTTTTACAGATTTTCTCTTTGAACTATGCAGACCCTTTGGATTATGACGGATTTGTTGGACTACTTTGGAGCAACGTTGGATGCTTTTCTTTAATAAAATGGTCAAAGAGGCATGTAGTCGGGGAATGTTTATTTAAGTAAAGTGATTGTTTTTTGGGGGTTTTGTTTGGGTGTTTTTTTTCACTTTATTCTAGTGTTAGTAATAGAGGTATGTGATAGGCACCTCTTTACTACTAGCACTGGGGCTTGGTGTCAGCAAGCAGTGGTCTTTGTCACCTCAAGGCTGATGCTAGTCCCCGTGTCACTATTAGCCAATACCCAAGGCACCAGGGGTACTGGGAAGAGCCAGGTTACCATCAGAAGCGGACCCTCTAATGTGATGATCTGCTTCTTGGGTGGCTGTGGGCCGGTATTTTTAGGATGGGAAAGGACAGTATGCATGGACCTCCCCATCCTTATAGTATAAGACTGTAGGTGCTGGTTGTACTATGCCTGGTTATGAAGAAAGGAGGGGACCCTATGTCGTTTTTTTCTTATTTATTTATTGAAAATCATGAATGAGTAAATAATTAAAAGAAAAAAGCAAAATGGAGTCCCCCTCTTTTTTCATAACTAGTCAAAGTAAAATCTGCAGCAGCAGCCTGATGCTATAAGAATATCCATGAATACTAGTCCCTTTCCATCCCATAAATACCAGCCCACAGTTGCCCCAGAAGCAGACCATCACTTTAGAGGGTCTGCTTCAGATGGTAAACTGGCTATTCCCAGTACCTACAATATTGGGGCAATGGTGACGGGGCTTAGTGTCAGCCTTGGAGTGGCAAAAAAACATCATTGATTGACACCAAGCCCCAGCGCTAGTATTAGAGAGGCATCTGTCAGACACCTCTATTACTAACACTGGAAAAATGTGAGAAAAAACAAACACCCAAACAAAAAACACTTTATTTAAATAAACACTCCCTGACAAAATCCCTTGTTGGCCATTTTATTAAAGTAATGGATCCAGTGCTGATCTGAGGTACTCAGAGTCTGTTGAAGGCCAATAACTCTGACATAATCCAAAGGGAAAACCTGTTTAAAAATGGAAAACATACAAAAAACATGACAGCATGGCAGTGCTTAACTCCATTCCCTGCACCCCCTTGAAGATCATGCCCGTGGTTTATCTTCTTGGGGTGTAGATGACAGAATGTAGGTCATTCAATATTATTTTGAGGGGTACAGGCTGCAGCACAGTCTCCAGGATTTTTGTCTCTGTCCACCCAAACAGGATATTGTACCTGTAAGCTTACCCTCCAACTGTGTAGTGCCAACACAAAATACAACCTCCACCTATTTATTACCTCATAACTCTTCACAAACATCAATCACCCCAAGGGTAGATTGTATAGCGGTAGTGAAGGGAGAGGTAGGGAGGTGGTGAAAAAGTGAAGATTCTAAGATATTTGTTTGGCAAATTCTGCAGGTATGAGCCATGTCCAGGAGATGTCATTAGGCATTCTGGACCGGATAAAAAAGAAAAGGGACAACTCATCAGAGAAGAGAATAACATCAGCCAAGACATCATCTGTGAGTCCCTAAATGTCAGGTATAATTCTTCTACTGTGTTGGATCAGTGCTGTATTCACGGTCATTTGATGGTGACCTAAGCTGGTGTCTGCCCATTCTATGGTCGCTGTATGGCGGTATTGTAGGTTATATTGGCCCTTTTATAGTGGCAGAGTACACTTGTCCTTGATAGTAATATTGAGTGTACACCTATCTGACCCTGTAAGGGGATTCTTTGCACCTCTTATTTTGCTTGTGGTTATAGTGTTATTTATTTTAGAAAGTAGTGAGGCACGTAACCAGGAGCTTTGGAGGTAGATATTGTATGGGGGCTGGAAGGGGGGTGTGATATTGTGTGTGGGCATTTTGTGTCAGGGCTGCTTTTTAGTCCCTGTCCAGCCCTGGCAGGTGTAATGATAGGGATTACGCTATGTCTATACAGCAGACGATAAAAATCCGACTGCAGCACAAATTTTTTATTGTTGTCTATGGGGCACAGGTTACAGTCGAATTTTCTGCAGATTCTAAATACTGAATCTGCTAAAAATCTGACCAAAAACCTGTGCTGTGTAGACATAAACCAAAAAATCTTAGCAAGATATATGCCAAGGAGAAAAAAACCTCTTAACCAACAAGTACTGCAACAATAGTAGAGAAGAGGAAAAATTGGTCCTAAAACATAACTTTTAATCAATAAAATCTTAAAAATACATACATAAATCTCAAATACTTCTCCTAAAGATATGGGAGAACAGACAACAGATCCTTAGATTGCCCTAATATACTATTATACCCTACCCTAACAATAGGAAAAAGCAGGATTCTCGCTCTGATAAGGGCAGTCCTGTCCGCAACCTGACCCTAAAATAGGAAGCCCTAAAAGATAGCTGAAGCTGGTCCTATCCCAGAATAATTACTTAGATTGGTTTCGTCCCTACATGTTTCAATCATCCAGCAGTTACTAAATTGGTTTCATCAGGGGACAATTGAAAAAAATAGATAGATTAAGTGGACCATAAGATAAACATACAACAAGAGTAAATCCTATAAGTGGCAGGGGGTATCCATAATCCGGGTGAAAATACCCGTAGCGCCCTAAGAAGTAAATGAACCACCAGGTTAATTATCATAGGGAGGTCCGTCTCCCGCCCTTTAAGGGCAGCGCAGCATCGGCTGTCAGTATAAGAGGTCTCTTATACTGACAGCCGGTGCTGCGCTGCCCTTACAGGGCGGGAGACGGACCCCTATGAGAATTAACTGGTGGTTCATTTTTTGTATGGAGCGCTATCCACATTCTTTCCTGAAGTGTACCAGATAGGTGGTATGTAAAACTTACACTTCTGCTAGACCACCTGGATTTAACTTCTTTGGGCCGTACAAGGTATTTTCACAGATTATTGATACCCTCTGCCACTTATAGGATTTAACCCTCTTGTTGTATGTTTATCTTATGGTCCACTTAATCTATCTATTTTTCCAATTGTCCCCTGAGGAAACCAATTTAGTATCTAAAGGATGGTTGAAACATGTAGGGACGGGAACAATCTAAGTAATTATTCTGGTATAGGACCATCTTAAGCTATCTTTTAGGGCTTCCTATCTTAGGGTCAGGCTGCGGACAGAAGCGCCCTTATCAGGGCGAGAATCCTGCTTTTTACTATTGTTAGGGTAGGGTATAATAGTATATTAGGGCAATCTAAGGATCTGTTGTCTGTGTAGACATAGCCTTAGTGTTGTGATTTAGATTTGGGTTGGACCGCACTTGCCCAATCCAAATTTAGCTGGAGATAATGTAAAAAATGAGCAACTTATTGGCAGTCTGCTACTCATTGAATGCTACACTTCATTTTTCCTTTTTTGCCCAATGGGTTGCATGATTTTCCTGATGTCTCCAGCAAATTCCGGCAGTTTGGCCCAATCTTAATCCAAAGGGCAACATTAATAGGCATGTATGATTCTGTTCATGTGGGTCATTAAATTACAGTCAGGAAAGGACTTGTGGCTGCAATACAAAGGCAAAAATGTGTCCATATTACACCTGTTCAAAATTGGTCTAATAAAGAACAAGAAACTCCAATCACTTAAAGTATGGTCAAGCGAAGACTGTCTTGTAGTTGTATTAAAGTATGAGAAGTCATAGAAGCACTTCACAGAAAGGAGAAAGCAGTCAAAATTGGCAAGAACAGTGATCATGGGAATGTAGAATGAACAATGGTATAACAAATCATTAAAAATTCTACTTAATATAAAAAGGTCACAGGACACTGGAAAATGTAGATACAAATTGTCCACAGCCTCTTTATTAAAGGCAACTCAACATAACAAAATAATCAGCTATCAATCCATCATTACTTCAAATATTAAACCCATTAAAACTCAACATCCTGTCCATGACCCCCTTATAACAAAGAGCCATAGTAACACATTACAATTAGCAATATTGCAAATGATCATTAATTCGTGGAGCGGTAGGGAAGGGAGCGGTTCCTAAACTCCCTGAAAGATGTATTGGTTGTTGACACAGAACTCCGCGTATCCCCAACTTTTATGTTAAAGGGAACCTGTCACATGGATTATGCCCCCCTTGCTGAGGACTGCACAAGCTAGTGTCAGACCTGCTGTTTCCAGCGCTGTGCCCCTTATTCTGTAAGATGCTGCAGTTTTAGAGCATTTAATACTCAAATCTTATTCATGAGCAGGTGTTAACTCCACCCACCAAATGCTAGCCCTAACCACCTGGCAGTTATTCACATGGTTCTACCTATTCAAAGTAATAGGTTTATCTGTTGAGGTGGGTGGGGCTAGCCTCAGGTGGGCGGGGCATGAAAAACGGACTCTTTTCATGACTTTTCTGGCTGAAAACTACAGATTTGAGCATTAAATACTCTAAAACTACAGCATCTAACAGAATAAGGGACACAGCCCTGGAAGCAGCAGGTCTGACACTAGCTTGTGCTGTCCTCAGCTAGGGGTGCATATACTAGATGACAGGTTCTCTTTAAATCCTTGGGTCATTTGACCCGCAGATCCTTCCAATAACAGTGCTGCTGCTGGGCAGAAAATCATAGTACCACAAACTAAATAAAATTAAATCAGAAGCAAGTAATACAACCCCAATATCAATTCATATAGAAAATACATATATATTGAGATAATGACATATAATACTATGCACAATCATCAAATGAATGGAGAAAAGGGGAAACAGACCAAATGGTGCCAGGAGACAACCCGACACACGTTTTGCAAGGAAGCTTCATCGGGTAAAAAGAAAATGGAAGGGAAGTTTAAGATAAAGAAAATGATGAACCAATAGGAGGAATAGGCAATAAAAAGCCAATCATATGATACTAAGGGCAAATTGCCAATGAACAAAATGGCAACAGGTGAAGAAATGAAGGACCAATAGAAAAGGACCAACAAACTAAGGTCCAATGATAGAATGCTAAAGACAAATGCCAGAAAACAAAATGGCAACAGAATGGCCAAAGTGCAAAATATATGCCTAAATACAAAATATACGCCAAAGGAAAAAAAGAGGACTAATATATAAGACAATAACAATAACAAACGTAATAATGAATAAATATGGATGAATATGAAAAGACAAAAAACAGAATGTAAATGACTACAATGTGATAATGCCACATGAAATAAAACGTGTGTGTATGTGTATAAAGGCATATAAAGATTAGTGAACACATCCCTCATGGATCAAATATTCAATACAATATTGAATAAATACAATGAAAGTGCCAAAGTGGAAAAAAAAACTATGAAAAAAATGAATTAAAGTAGAACAAAACCATAAGTATATATATTACTATGTAATATAAAAATAAAACAGTCCAGCAACCATAGCAAAATAAAATGCGAGGAAAAGATAAAAGTCCAACAGTGCATAGTATGGCCAGAGATGTCATCCGTTGGTCTGAGGAGTGTATATTGTTGCCACAGGAAGTCCTCAAAAAAAAGGAAAGAACAAAAATGAAAAAGGGCACAATACAAATAAAAATAAAAGCATACATTCAAAAAAAAAATCAGAAACCATTCACATAGCTTGAATACCAGAAGATAGAGAATCCAAGAAAAACAGAGAAAATAAAAGAGCAATAATCAAATTGAACAAAAACGGAGCAAAGCTAATAGCTTCATTAAGCCCAGCCAGAGAAATGGTGTTCAGTAAAAAGATCCATTGTATTTTTCTATGTGCAAGAAGTTGTTTCCAGTTACCGTTTTCGTTAAAAAGGATGTGTTTAATACCGCAGGAGCTTTCCATCACATCCATGCTGAGATTTAAAATGCCATGGGATAGTTTTCAGTTCTTTGTAGTCCAGAGTATCTAGTGCTGCCTTGATGCCCAATATATTTTCACATATACGTCATTTGAATGGATGTGAAGTCATCCCCACATAGGAAGTTTACAAGTGCTAGAGGCAAGTTAAATAACTCCTACGGTGTCACAGGAGATAGTATCCTTATTCTCTTATTGTTTACTGTTAGAGGAATAAAAAAAAAAATCAGTTGCTAAATCTAGATTTGAGCATGCCAAGCACTTACCACATGGGTGACACCCCAGTTTTGGGCTCTGAGAGCCAATTAATTTACTTGGTTGTTCGCCTTTATGGTGACTATGCACCAATAAATCCCATAAGCTTTTAGATCGTCGATAGGTGACTGAGGGATATGCAGGTAAATACAATTTCAATGTTCGATCTGTGAGGAGAACGTTCCAATATTTCTGACGTTTAGATTTCATGTCCCTGTCCCTAGAATAAAAAGTAGAAAACGTATGTTGTTTACCTGGGGCCCGAGTTCGACATATCGTGGATCGGGTTGACAGATTGCTGGGTGGGGCTGGTGGGAATCCAGCTGTCAAGGTGCACATTGGCACCAATGACAAAGTTAGAGGTAGGTAGAGTGTCCTTAATAATGATTTCAGGGGCTTAGGCCAAAAACTCAAGGCTAGGACCTCCATGGTAATATTTTCAGAAATACTACCTGTACTAGGGGCCACACCAGAGAGGCAGCGGGAGATTAGAGAGGTAAATAAGTGGCTCAAAAATTGGTGTGGGAAAGAGAGATTTGGGTTTTTGGAGAACTGGGCTGACTTCTGTCTTGGCTCTGTCTCTATGCTAGGGACTGGCTGCACCTAAGTTGGGAGGGTGCAGCTGTATTGGGGGACAAAATGGCTAGGAAGCTGGAAGAATATTTAAACTAGGGACTAGGGGGGAGGATAACTACACATTTAGTGTGCAAGATAGTGAAGATAGAGAGCTGGGAATTAGAAATAAATCAGGGGGTGGAGTGGAGCAAGGTAGCGTAGCAATAGTTAAAAAGAACAGGAAGAAAGGAATAAAAACTGAAAAAAATCTAAATTGCATGCTGACCAATGCCAGGAGTCTGAAGAAAAATATTACATAGTGGGGATAACTGAGACATGACTGGACGAGAGCTATGACTGGGCAGTCAACTTACAGGGTTACAGTGTATTTAGAAGAGATCGTAAACAACGGAAGGGGGAGGTGTATGTCTCTATGTAAAATACTGTCTAAAGCCAACACTGCGGGAAGATATAGATACAGGAAATGTGGAATCATTATGGGTAGATATACATGGGGGTAATAACAATAATATAATTTTAATAGGAATCTGCTATAGGCCCCCAAATATAACAGAACCCATGGAAGATGTACTCCTCAGGCAAATAGATTAAGCGGCTAATCAGAATGAGGTTGTTATTATGGGCGACTTTAACTACCCAGACATAAATTGGGAAACTAAAACCTGTGGCTTTCATAAAGGAAAGAGGTTTTTGTTAATAACTAAAGATAATTACCTTTCCCAAATGGTTCAGGAACCAACAGGAGGAAAGGCCCTTCTAGACTTAATAGTCAGACAGTTAGACAGAGTAACAAAGATTCAGGTTGAGGGGCACCTGGGAAATAGTGACCAAAATATAATAAATTTCCATTTATCCTTCAATAGAGTTTTTTGTCGAGGAGCCAAAAAAACACTGCATTTTAGGCAGGCCAATTTTATTCTGCTTATAGAGGCCCTAAACCGTATTGACTGGGACAAGATGTTTAAAAAATAGCAGAACAAGTAATTGGGAGCTCTTTAAAAACATCTTAAGTGCCCACTATGAGAGGTACATTCCTTATGGTAATAAAATAATGAGAAACAGGAAGAACCTAATGTGGATCATCAGAGATGTATAGGAGGCAATAAATAGCAAAAAGAAAGCGTTTCAGATGCTAAAACAGGAGGGCAATGAAGAGGCACTAAAAAGCTATAAGGAAAAAAATAAAATGTGTAAAATAATGATAAAGGCAGCAAAGCTGAGGACAGAAATATATATTACCATAGAAAGTAAAACTAACCCCCAAATAGTTTTTAACTATATAAATAATAAAAAGATTAAAACAGAAAATGTTGGCCCTTTGAAAAGTAGTGAGGGAAGTACAGTGGAGGGAGATATGGAGAAAGCAAATCTATTAAAATATTTTTTCTCCACTGTATTTACCGAGGAGGATAACCTTCCTGTTGATGAGCAAAAGGATGACTTCAATTCAAACTTAAATGTTTTTTGTCTAACCCAGGAAGAAGTGCAGCTCCGTCTTAAAAAGCTTAAAATAGACAAATCACCAGGCCCTTACGGTATACACCCCCCTGTGTCCTAAGGTAGTTAAGTATTGTCATAGATAGGCCCCTATTCTTAATATTTATGGACTGTATAATAAAGTGGTATGTCCCAAATGATTGGCGCATAGTAAATGTAGTGCCAATATACAAAAAGGGGTTAAAAAGTGATCCTGGAAACTATAGTCCGGTAAGTTTAACCTCTGTTGTGGGTAAAATGTTTGAAGGTTTTCTAAGAGATGCTATCCTGAACTATCTCATTGAAAATAAATGTATAACTCCGTTCCAGCATGGGTTTATGAAGGTTCGGTCCTGTCAAACTAATCTCATCAGCTTCAATGAGGAAGTTAGTTCCAGACTGGATCGGGGTGAGGCATTGGATGTCATATATCTAGATTTCTTTAAAGCATTTGATACTGTGCCACATAAAAGGTTGGTAAGTAAAATGAGAATGCTTGGACTGGGGGAAAATGTGTGCAGGTGGGTAAGAAACTGGCTCACTGATAGAAAACAAAGGGTGGTAATTAACGGTACATACTCAGACTGGATGGATCCCTGTTACTAGTGGGGTACCACAGGGTTCAGTATTGGGCCCTATCCTCTTTAATATTCTCATTAATGATCTTACACATGGATTGCACAGTAGAATATCGATCTTTGCAGATGATGCTAAGCTCTGTAAAGTAATCAACCCAATAGAGGATAATGTGTTATTACAAAGGGATCTGGATAAGTTGGAGGCCTGGGCAGAGAAGTGGCAGATGAGGTTTAACACAGATAAATGCAAGGTTATGCACATGGGAAGGAAAAATACATTCCATGATTACATGTTAAACAGAAAAATGCTGGGTAAAATTGACTGGAGAAGGACTTGGGAATCCTGGTGAACAGTAAGCTTAAGGCTATGTTCACATGGCGTAATTTCGGCGTGTACAGTATGGCCGCAATTACGCCGGGTGATTTGGGAGTCGCGCTGATCCTGCGGCCCCATTCGCTGCAAGTAATTGACATGTAACATCTCTCTCCGCGCGTACAATTCGATCGTATTGTACGAGCGGGGAGAGGAGGCGTAATAAATAGTTCTCTATGAGAACTATGGATTACCGTAATTGCGGCGCTTAATTAGAGCGCAAATACGGCGCAAAATGCGCGCATTTGCCCATGTGAACATACCCTAACTGTGGCAGTCAGTGTCAGGCAGCAGCTGCCAAGGCAAATAGAATCATGGGTTGTATTAAAAGGGGCATAGATGCACATGATGAGAACATTACTCTCCCATTGTACAAGTCACTGGTTAGACCACACATGGAATACTGTGTACAGTTTTGGGCACCAGTGCACAGGAAAGATGTTGTAGAGCTTCAACAGGTACAAAGGCGGGCGACAAAAATAATAAAAGGACTGGGTGGACTGCAATACCCAGAAAGATTAGCAAGATTAGGGTTATTTAGTTTAGAGAAAAGACGGCTTCGGGAGAACATAATAAATATGTTTAAATATATTAAGGGCCAATATAGAGATCTTGCTCAAGATTTATTTATACCCAGGACTGTATCCAGAACAAGGGGGCATCCTCTACGTCTTGAGGAAATAAAGTTTCTACATAAACATAGAAAGAGATTCAGGCAATTGTCATTGTGAATTCAATAACAGAGTTCAAAAAGGGTCTGGATTTATTTCTAGAGTGCAATAATATAACAAGTTATAGTGACTAGGATTCTGGAGAGGGGGCGTTGATCCAAGGATTTATTCTGATTTCCAGATTGGAGTCGGGAAATAATTTTTCCCCTAAAATGAGGACAATTGGCTTCTAACTCATGGGGTTTTTCCTCTGGATCAACACTTTAGCAAAATAGACTGAACTGGATGGACGTCTGTCTTTTTTCGGCTTTACAAACTATGTAACTATGTAACCTCACCTTGGATGGATTGCTCATAGGTTTCTTATCCAGCAACAATGTATTTCTATGTGTGTCTTGTGCTCTTCCCAAGTCAGATTGGATCCATTTTTCACTGTATCTACATTTGTGGAATCTTAAGCATTGGTCAGATGCTTTTCTTTCAAAGTCCTGATTCTTTGAGCATATCCTTTTAGACCGCAAAAATTGACCAACCGAGATGTTCTTAATAGAGTGCAATGAATGGGCAGAGCTGGGCACAGAGTTCACAGATGTCTTTTTCCAAAAGAGATATGTTTGTATAAAACCAAGATCATCCATTTGAAAAACAATGTCCAAGAAATTCATTGATTGTCGTCCACACTTATAAGTCAATTTCATGTCAAGACCATTGTTGTTAAGGTCCTGAAAAAAACCCGAGGTCAACCCTCAAACCCTACCAAATTATAATAATGTCATCAATGTAACGAACTCAAGTGTGTACCTTGTCAGCATTATTGACAGGGTCTGTGAAAAATATTTTTCTCTCCCACCATCCTAAAAAAGATTTGCATATGAGGGCACACAAAACGCCCCCATGGCTGTCCACTGTATCTGTAAATAAAAACTTTCTTTGAATAAGAAAAAATTGTGAGTAAGAACAAATTAAAGCAGTTGTAAAATTTATTCACACATATTTGAGTCCATCTCAGAGGTAGTTAGAAAAAAAAAATGCGTTGCTGTCAGGCCATCATGATGATGGATCTTTTTGTATAAGAACTCTACAAGTCACCAGGAGCTACCCGTTCAGTAGACAGCATGGGATTAAATGTTACACTTTCAGATGACGGCATGGAATGTTACATCTCTCCTTCGGTTAATGGCATGGGATTATACATTAAACCTTTAGTAGGCGCATGGGTTTATACATTACACGTTCAGTAGACAGCGTGGGATTATAAATTACACAGTTAGTAGATGGCAGGAGATTACGTGAGATATTGTGGGCACCTGTATCTTAAATGCTGGTTTGCAACACATGGATCTCCTTATCCATTATGCTAGTCCATCCCCCCACAGTCCACTTTTCCACCTGCCGATATAGTTTGCCCACTCTCTAACCTATCCACCCCTTCATTTTCAATATTGTCCTCCCTCCTCATCCCTAGTTTAAATACTCCTGCACCCCTTCTAGAATTCTCTCCTCCAGCACATTGGACCCCCTTCCATTCAGGTGCAGTTTATCTGTAGAAAACAGATTGTACCCAAATGAAAAATCAGCCCAGTGCTCTAAGAACCCAAACCATTCTGTCCTACACCAAGACTTCAGCCTGTCTTTCCTGTGTAGTGCATGGCACAGGCAGTATTCCGGAAAACACAACCTTAGAGGTCCTTCCCTTCAGCTTTGAGCCTAGTTCTTTAAAATTATTCTTTAGGATCCTCCACCTACCGTGTATTCTGTCATTGGTTCCAACATGAACCACAACAGCTGGGTCATCGCCAGCCCCTCCCAGTAATTTATCCACCCGATCCACCACATGCTGAATCCTGGCCCCAGGGAGACAGTAAACAATTCGGTTGACACGGTCCTGGTGACAAATTATTCTATCCGTCTTCCTGATTATAGAATCCCCTACAACTACTAACTGTCTTTTCCTACCTGCATTCCCATACCCCCGACTACTAGTTGGGCTGCTCTTCCGGCTGCTAGGAAGAGCGGTGTCCACTAGGGCTGCCATTTCTGAGACTGATTCCCCAGCATTATCACCCAACTTGGCAATTTTGCTATTAATCTCAGGAGGAGAAGTAGCCTTCCTTTTTCTGGCACCCCTAAAACTCCCCCTAACTACATTAACCCAGCTCCACTGCTCCCCCTGCTGATCTAATGCTCCACCCTCAATATTTAGCCCACTAACTGTTTGCGGAATGAGTAGCAAACTCCTCTCATCATTATCAATCGCCTTCAATGTTGCATTCTGCTCCTCTAGATCTAAAATGCAAGCCATCAGAGTAGCAACCTGCCCACATCTGTCACAGCGGTATTCACCCTGGACCTCTTGCTCCAGTAGTGCATACATTTGGCAGATTGTGCACTGATGAAAATTGCCAGTGAAGCTGACCATTATCCCGGTGCAACAGCAATGAAGATTTAAGAAAGAAAGGTTAATTACACTCACCGGCCACTTTATTAGGTACACCATGCTAGTAACGGGTTGGACCCCCTTTTGCCTTCATGAACTGCCTCAATTCTTCGTGGCATAGATTCCACAAGGTGTTGCAACGATGCTCAATTGGTACCAAGGGGCCCAAGAGTGCCAAGAAAATATTCCCCACACCATGACACCACCACCACCAGCCTGAACCGTTGATACAAGGCAGGATGGATCCATGCTTTCATGTTGTTGACGCCAAATTCTGACCCTACCATCCGAATGTCGCAGCAGAAATCGAGACTCATCAGACCAGGCAACGTTTTTCCAATCTTCTACTGTCCAATTTCGATGAGCTTGGGCAAATTGGAGCCTCAGTTTCTGTTCTTAGCTGAAAGGAGTGGCACCCGGTGTGGTCTTCTGCTGCTGTAGCCCATCTGCCTCAAGGTTCGCCATTACTGTGCTTCAGAGATGCTCTTCTGCCTACCTTGGTTGTAACGGGTGGCTATTTGAGTCACTGTTGCCTTTCTATCAGCTCGAACCAGTCTGCCATATTCTCCTTTGACCTCTGGCATCAACAAGGCATTTCTGCCCACAGGACTGCCGCTCAACTGGATGTTTTTTCTTTTTCGGACCATTCTCTGTAAACCCTAGAGATGGTTGTGCGTGAAAATCCCAGGAGATCAGCAGTTTCTGAAATACTCAGACCAGCCCTTCTGGCACCAACAACCATGCCACGTTCAAAGGCACTCAAATCACCTTTCTTCCCATACTGATGCTCGGTTTTGAACTGCAGTAGATTGTCTTGACATGTTACATGCCTAATGCACTGAGTTGCCGCATGTGATTGGCTGATTAGAAATTAAGTGTTAACGAGCAGTTTGGACAGGTGTACCTAAAAAGTGGCGGTAGTGTAGATTAAAGTAATAAAAATAAGTTTGGTTACTTACCAGTTTTTAACTCCTGTTTTTACTCTGGTTTTTTAACTCACACTCTTTTACCTTCACTCTGTGACCCAAGCTCCAAGAAGCCAAATTATTTTTACATATTTATTTTTGCACTTTCATTGTATTTATTCAATTTGGTATTGAATATTTGATTTGGATGTGTATACATATATATATATATATAATATATATTATATATATATATATATATATATATATATATATATATATATATATATATATATATATACATTGTATTTTATGTGGCATTATCACATTGTATTCATTTACTTTTTAATTGATGCGTTTTGTCATTCCTTTTTTGTCATTTCATTTACATCGATATTTATTCATTAATATATTTTTTATTGTTATTGTCATGTATTAGCCCTTTTATCCCTTTGGTACTTTTCATTTATGTATGCATTATGCCATTCCATTTTATGTCATTCCATGTTCATCCACATTTATTCATTCTTATACATTTCTATTACCTTTATCTATAGCGGGGAAAAAAGTATTTAATCAGCCACCAATTATGCAAGTTCTCCCACTTAAAAAGATGAGAGGCCTGTAATTGACATCATAGGTAGACTTCAACTATGAGAAACAAAATAAGAAAACCAATCCAGAAAATCACATTGTCTGATTTGGAAAGAATATATTTGCAGATTATGGTGGAAAATAAGTATTTGGTCACCTACAAACAAGCAAGATTTCTGGCTCTCACAGACCTGCAACTTCTTCTTTAACAGGCTCCTCGGTCCTCCACTTAGTACATGTATTAATGGCACCTGTTTGAACTTGTTAACAGTATAAAAGACCCCTGTCCACAACCTCAAACAGTCACACTCCAATCTTCACTATGGTGAAGACCAGGGGCGTAACTAAAGCCTGGGCCCCATTGCAAATTTTAGCAAAACCTATATAGGCGGGGCGGGGCATTAAATAAAAATGTTACTTACCTCACTCCACGTTTCCTTGATTGCCGATCCACCTCACCTGTGCCGTCCCCTGCTAGGCTTAAGGCCAAGGGCCTTCGGGAAACAGTAGCAGAGCGAGTCCCATGCTGGGGGCCCAGCGTTCGACGGATGCCAGGCCCCTCACCTGCGTGAATTTATGGCGTTACTGGGGTAGCAGACATGGTAGCAGCTGCCCTGTGGCCCAGGCCCCGTGGCAGCTGCTACGTCTGCTACCTTGGTAGTTACGCCACTGGGGAAGACCAAAGAGCTTCAAAGGGCCCCAGAAAAAAAAATTGAGCCCTCTTCAGGCGGGAAACTGAATCGCAATAACAAGCACTTGGGGGAAGAAATAAACTGGGGAGAAATAATTAGAAAATGGAAGACATAAAACACACTGAAAATTTCCCTCGATCGGGGGTTTCCACAAAATCTCACCCCGGGGGGTTCAAAAATCACAAGAACAGAGCAAAACCCCAAAACACATGGGGGGCCTAGTGAATACTGTAAAAGCGGGGCCAAAGTAAAAAGGAACCATCATACAAACTACACCCCAGGACCAGATCCTGCAGTGCCAGACGTGTCCCCTTTCTTAACCCTACAGTCTGGCCCATCTGAAATTTTTCTAGAGGCATTGGTGACCAGAAGAGAATTGGGGAAGTCATATGGGCAATGAAACCAAAAATAAACTGTTTTGGTAGAAAAACAACTTGTCGTGTTTGGGGGGGAAAAAATGCTGGTTCCTCAAAAACCCAACCTACTGTAAGATGGGATGGCAAATCATCTTTGGGCTGTTTTTCTCAAAGGGACCCGGACGACGGTCCCGGACATACAGAATAATGGGGCAATGTATCGGAGATTTTGAGTGCAAACCCCTTTCCTCGCAAGGGCATTGAAGATAAACGTGGTTGGTCTTTTTCTGACAATTACCCAAGCCCAAAACCCCGGGCAATGGGTGGCTCGAAAAAAACATTTCAAGGGCCGGGAAAGGGCCCAGCCATCTCCGATCTCACCCCCATACAAAACCTGTGAGGGGTTGAAAGTCGTGTTGCCCAGACAGCCCCAAAACCACTCTCCCAGAGAGATCTCATGGGGAAGGGCCAACATACCAGCAACATGTGTGCCCCCCTTGTGAAGAAATTTTTCAGAAAACATTGACCTCTTCATTGTCAAAAATATTGAAGAACTTTGTTTTGACCAAATCTATTTTTCCCCCAAATTTTTCAAATAAATTCTTTTCCAAATCAAAAAATTGGGTTTTCGGGATTGTTTTCTCATTTTGTCTCTCAATTGAGGTCTCCCCTGATTCAATTACACCCCTCATCAGTGCAGAACGCACATTGGTGGCTGACAAATATTTTTTTTCCCCCTGTATCATTGTCTTCACTGCACTGCCTATTTTTTGAATTAATCGTATTTTTTACACCCTTCAAAAAATACCTTAATCATATTTGTCTTTATTCACTTTTTTACATTTAATTACCTTGGTTTTTTTTTGTTTCTTTTTTCCCTTTTTCCTGTGCGCAGCTAAAGACATATTTATTTATTTATATATTTTTTGTATTTTCTGTGCATGGGTGTGATGTAGATGCAGCATCACACCATACGGGGGGTAGCAAAGTTGGGGCTAAAAGGGAGGGAGCATCTGCGTTGCACCTAGCACTCCTGAGTGCCTTTTCACCTGCTCTACACATTTTGGGATTAAGTTTTTGCCTTTTATTTATTTTATATATTTCATTTTCTTTTTCCCTTCTCTTAACGTTCTTTTCCATCTGTCACTGTTTTGTTTTTGCCATTTGTTTTATAATTTTTATTGCCTTGTTTTTTGGGCCTTTTCTATTGGGTTTTTTTCATTTCTTCCCCTTGTTTCCATTATGTTCATTGGCAATTTGCCCTTAGTTTCATATTTGTTTTTTGTTGCCTGGCCCTCCTTTACATAAATTATATGGGTTTAAAAAAACACATTCCATCAATCATCAAAAATTCCTCATTTTTTTTATCTTACACCTCACTTTCCCTTTTCCCCTTTCTCCCTACAAAACTTTCCTTCAAACGAACATTGGGTTGGATCCGGCACATTTTGGGGTTACCCTTTTCTCCATTTATTTGATAATTGTGCATATACTTTATGCATATCTCAATATATATTATTTTTTCTACTGATATAATTGTTGGGGGTTTATTACTTGCACTCCTCATTGAATTTTTGTGGTACAAGTTTACTCTGTCTTTTTGGAATACTTACCATTTAGTGCCTCATACCCACACCGTTTTTTATTTTTTTTATGTCTTAATGTAAAACAAAAAAATTCATCTTGTGTATATTATATAGTTTTGGCTAGCCATAATCTGCCACCTTCCATGCTGGAATATTCCTGCCAAAAAACCCACGAGACGGACCACAGGGATGATTGTAGTCCCATGTGGTCCCTTTCAAGCCCAACCAACAATCTAAGATTTCAAGTCTGTGATTTATGTCAGGAAAAATGGTTTGACAAAAATTAAAAGGCGATACACATTCTCCACAAAATTGACTAACCCAGTAAAATCATTCTGCATATGAAATTAATACCTGACAAGTCATGAATAAGCATTCACTGAGCACATAGACGGTGGTTGCCGAGTGTCATGATCATATCAAATTGTCATATCATCGAAAAATTTTTTTAAGTGCAGGATTCCTGCTAATAGAAAAAAAAATCTGGATCCTTAATTATTTTTTGGCCAAGTGTTAATCTCTCTTATTTATCCTACAGCTGTTTTTTTTTAATGAAAACATTACTATATTACATAACACCGTAAAAAAAACAAAAAATTTAAACGGGGTTAAAATGTATTTTTTCACTCATAAAAACTGTTTTTCGATTACTGAATTTTCGCCCTCTCACTTTCCAAAGGGGTCTGCTCAACAATTTTAACATAGAAAAAACACAATACTGCTTAACCCAAGCAGACCTTGGACCGTCATTATACAAGACATGAAGCTTATTTTTGAGGCTGTAGTTCAGGATAGTTTCCCGAAAGAGCTTGGGTTTTTTTATTAAAAAAAGATTCTCAAAAGAGACCTAAAACAATATAATTCAGCCCATAAAAAACAAGGTCTCATACTGCTACACTGGAGAATAAATAAAAAGTTATGACTGCAGGAACACAGAGAAGAAAGAATATGTATCAGTCCTTAAGGCTAAAATAGATGTCTTTTGCACAAACTCTATTTATTTGAGACGTTTCAGACATATTTTAATATGAGTATTAGGGGGTTAAACAGTGTGTTGGACAACAGAAGAAAAACTCCCCAACAAATGCTGAACTTTCCATTGTTCAAACAAAGCCTACAAACATCCTTGCGGCAGAGTATTAAACAAGTTTTTTGGGGTGAAGTTACTTTTTATCCCCTTGGAATCTCCGGGGAGCAGGTAAAAGTTAAAGGTGTGGTATTTTCTGTCAGGACTTTTCATTCCTTTTTTAGTGGGGTTTAGGGGCAAAAAAGGTCTAAAGATACAAAGAGAAAGCAGTTTGGCTATTTTTGTCAATGATTGATAAATGTTGAGCTGTCTTTCCTGCTATAAAAATGGATGATATTGATCCTGGTATTTTGTACATTATTCTGTGTAAAAAACAAAAACAAAATTTTCAAAGCAGAAAACGAAATACTTATTAAAAGAACTGATTCAAACTTTTTAGAATAATGCTTTGCACTGTGTATAAACGGAAACATAAAAAAGTTCAGTGTTCCTTTTGGAAATATTTGATAACACTCCCTTAAGGGTTTAAAATTTTGGGAAAAAATTTAATTTGTGTAATTTTATCTTTCATTCTAGGACATTTAGATCATGACTGTGTCGGAATCCAGCCACAAGCTGCTATTTATCTGAAGTACCAAGAAATAATTTATTACACCCTTAGTGATTTAGCAACTTCTCGGCAGCAAAAAGATTCGATAAATTAAAACCCTTTTTAACAATTTTGTTAAAAATTAAATTAACACATACAAAATTCAACTGGAATACTAACCTCACCCTACTAGAAAATAATAAAAAAGAAAAGTGCAAAGAAACAGATCTATAGGGGTTCTTCACCTCTTAACAAAATGAGACCAGCAGCCCCTGGGGTCCCAGTAAAATAAAATAAAACTTAAATTATTTTTATCTGGTATTCGGTTCTAGACCCTGTCTCCCCGGGCTCTGTTCCAGTCTAACTTCCGAAGAGATTCACGCTGCACTCTGAAATTGGGTGCAGCGTTATGTTTTCTACTTATACCACTGTTCGGAGCTGTTAACTTCTGAATGGTGAGGTAGATAAGAAGCACATGATCGCTGCAGCCAATCATGTGCTAAAAACAGAAGATCGGAGAGAAGTGGGCGTGAGTATAAGTGTTATTTTTCTAGGTCCCCACGAGCTGCTGCTTTCATTTTCTAATGAGGTGGAAAACCCCTTAAAGAAAAAAGAGATACTATTACGGGTGCTCCCTCGACCCTTGCTTCGGGTCACAGGCTCACCCGTGCCCTCTACTGTGAGTTGCACTGCGACCTGCATGTTGGGCTGCGGGCGCACTCACAGCTCCATCCTGATGTGTGGATACTCACCCAGCCTCGTTCCTGACATCTCTGTTTCCCGGTGTCCCCGCTCCCAAGTCCACACGCGCGCCGGCTCTGGTACATTTAAAGGGTCAGTGCGCCAGTGATTTGTGATCACCGGATGCTGATCATATTTAACCCTCCCCCCTTCCTGACATTCCTTGCTGGATCGATAGTGCCTTGTTGCCTAGGGAGAGAGGGTTTCATGAGTGTTTCTTTGCTATTCCATGTACCGTACCTATTTGCCTCCGTCCCTTGACCACGAATCTTTGCCACCTGTCCTGACTTTCCTGCCTGTCCCCGACTTCAAACCAGCCTAGCAATTCTGTACCATGCCTCACCTCGGCCGCCACTGCAGGAAAGTCGTGCCACCGAGCAGCAGCAGCCGTCTTCCATGGGTTCCTGCTGTCTGTCTGCCCAAAACTGAGGTTATTCATGCCGACGAAGTTTGATGGGGACTCCAAGGCTTGCAGGGGCTTCATCACCCAGTGCTCCCTGTACGTGGAAATTATGGCCAGTCAGTTCCCAACCAAAAGGTCTAAGGTGGCATACGTGGTCAGCCTTCTTTCTGGGAATAAGCTGGCGTGGGCTACCTTTCTCTGGGGCAGTGATGATCCAGTCACGGCCAACCTCTCCACATTCCTGTGAATTCCACAGTGTCTTTGAGGAACCTGCCAGTGCCTCTTTGGCTGAGACCGCTTTGTTGAACCTATGACAAGGAGACTCCTCCGTAGGTGAATACGCAGTACAGTTCCGCACACCGGCCTCGGAATTCTCCTGGAATGATGCAGCTTTGAGGGCCACATTCAAGAAAGGTCTCTCCAGCCAGATTAAGGATGCACTGTCCACTCGAGACCTCCCTATGACCCTGAGCGACCTAATCCACTGGGCCAACCGCATTGACGTGCGCCTTTCGGAGAGACAGGAGGAACTCCGATAGGTCAGGACACGTCATCTGCCTCGTCTTGCTCCGGTGTTCCAGAGTCCTCCTCTGTTGTCCCCTCTGCCAGTAATTGAAGAGGCCATGTAAGTGGACAGAGCCCACCTGACTCTGCAAGATCTTTCCTGATGACTTGAGGAAAACCTATGTCTCTACTGTGCCAGTCCTGAACACTACCGCAGGGGTTGTCCATTCCGTCCGCAACGTCCAGGAAATGCACGCACCTAGGTTTCATGGGAGAGGCGTCCCTCGGTGCGAGTAATTCCTCTCCATGTCTGACTATGCCAGTACAGATATTAACCAGCTCCAGTATTCGGTTCCAAGTGACTGCGTTTCTGGACTCCGGTTCAGCCGAAAATTTCATGGATGCTTCTATGGTGACCAAGTATTGCCTTCCAGTGGTCCATCTAGAGAAACCTCTGGCCATCTCTTTAGTCAGCGGGGAGCTTCTCAGTGACTCCATACACTTCTGTACGAGGCTGTTATCTCTCCGTGTAGGGGCATTACATAAGGAGGAAATATAGTTTTATGTGTTGCCCCGTTCTTTCTCTGCAGTACTTTTTGGGTCTTCCGTGGCTGCAACGCCATGCCCCTATGTTTAACTGAAAGATGGGCGAAGTCACACGTTGGGGACAAAACTGTCAGTCTCGCTGACACTCCGACCGTTGCGCTCCAATTCTCCTCTGATGCAAGTCAAGCCTCTGTAGGGTCCGACTGATCCATATCGGGACTTTGCTGATGTCTTCTCAGAAGAAACAGACTGATACCCTTCCTCCTCATCATCCATATGATTGTCCCATATACCTGCTACCCGGTACTAGCCCTCCCCGGGGTAGGGTCTACCTGCAGTCTGTACCGGAGACTCTGGCTATGTCGGCCTACATTCAAGAGAACCTGCAGAAGGGGTTCATACATAAGTCTTCCTCTCCCGCTGGTGCCGGGTTTTTCTTTGTAGAGAAGAAGGATGGTTCGCCACAACCCTGTACTGACTACAGAGGTCTCAACAAGATTACTGTAAAAAAACGATATCCACTACCACTAATCACAGAGCTCTTTGACCGACTCCGGGGTGCCAGAATCTTTTCTAAATTGGACTTGTGAGGGGCTTATAATCTTGTCCAGTTTCATAAGGGTGATGAGTGGTAGACGGCCTTCAACACCTGAGATGGACATTTCGAGTACCTTGTGATGCCTTTTGGTTTGTGTAATACCCCGGTGGTGTTCCAGGAATTTGTGAACAACATCTTCAGAGACCTCCTTTATTCCTACGTAGTCATTTATCTGGACAACATCCTGGTGTTTTCCCATGACCCGAAGTCTCACTGGATCCATGTACGTCAGGTGCTGAGGCACCTGAGAAATAATCGCCTCTACGCCAGACTTGAGAAATGCCTCTTTCACCAGACCAGCCTTTCATTTCTTGGATATATTATCTCAGACAAGGGTCTGCAGATGGATCTGGCTAAGCTGTCTGCCATCTTGCAGTGGCCATGGCCCATCGGTCTCCGGGCCATACAGCGTTTTTTGGGTTTCGCAAATTATTACCGCCAGTTTATCCCACATTTTTCTACGGTGGTGGCACCTTTATTATCTCGGGGGGTGGTGGGGAGGAAGGGGGTCCAGTTCGTGTTGAAATTCTTGTGCACACTTTGTTCCCAGCTAGGAATTAAGCTAGACTTCTCCTCGGCCTATTACCTTCAGACAAATGGGCAAGTAGAGAGGGTCAACCAAGTCCTGGTCAGTCCTGGTCAATTATCTACAACATTTTGTCTCTGCTCATCAGGATGACTGGGCAAGTCTGCTGCTTTCGGCGGAGTTCTCCTTTAACTCTCTGGAGTCGAAGTCTGCTGGTGCTTTTCCTTTCTTTATTGTGTATGGACAACATCCCCGCCCACCTCTCCCTTTGTCTTCATCTTCGGATGTCCCAGCTGTGGATAACTTGGTTCGTGATTTTTCAGTTATCTGAGAAGACACTCTCAAACCTTTGCAATGGTCATCTTCCCAAATGAAGGCTCGAGCAGACAAGAAGAGAAGGCCTCCTCCATCCTTCACTCCGGGTGACGAAGTCTGGCTTTCCTCTAGATATATTTGCCTAAAGATCCCCAGTTATAAACTAGGCCCTCGTTTCCTAGGACCTTTTGAGGTGCTGAAGAAAATAAATCCTGTGGCCTATAAATTCCATCTTCCTGCCACGATGCATGTCCCGAACTCCTTCCACTTCTCCTTGCTTAAACCATTCATCCTGAATTGCTTCGCTCAGTAGGTTACCTCCCCAGTGCCTGAAGCTCATACCACCATAAAAGAGATTCTGGCTATGAAGATGATCAGGGGGAAGTGACATTTCATTACTGACTGGAAGGGGTTCGGGCCACAGGAAAGGTCTTGGGATCTGGAAGACAATATCCTGGACTGCAAGTTGCTTCTGAGGTTAGTCCAGGCCAGGCCCGGACTGCCCATAGGGCAAACCGGGCATTTGCCCGGCGGGCCGCTGGAGTCCAGGTCGCAGGGCCGGCTCGGAGCGCGCGGGGAGGGGGCTGGTGTTTCCCCCGAGACGGGCCCCGGGTGCCGGCGCATGCACATGGGCAGCAATGATCGCATATGCGACCGGACCCCTGTGCCAGAGGGCCAACAGGCCCCCCTTGCCACACAGCTGCACGGCCAGGTCACTGACCCAGCCATACAGCCATCACGGCCGCCGCCTGCACCGCGCGGTGCAAGCAGCGGCCGAGGCTGAACAGCCGGGATCTACTGATCCCGTCTTTTCAGCTCCCAGGAGGCTGCGCAGCATGCGTTTTGTTTTTTTAAACTACTTACTGGCCCTGCCTACCTATATGGCTATATACCGCCCATGCTTACCTATATACTGCCCCTGCCTACCTATATACTGGCCCTGCCTGGCTATATACTACCGTTGCCTGCCTATATGATGCCCTGCCTGGCTATATACTGCCCCTGCCTAGCTATATACTGCCCCTGCCTGGCTATATACTGCCCCTGCCTGGCTATATACTGCTCTGCCTGCCTATATGATACCCTGCCTAGCTATATACTATCCTGCCTGCCTATATGATGCCTCTGCCTGGCTATATACTGCCCCTGCCTGGCTATATACTGCCCTGCCTGCCTATATGATGCCCCTGCCTGGCTATATACTGCCCCTGCCTGGCTATATACTGCCCAGCCTGCCTATATTATGCCCTGCCTGCCTATATGATGCCCCTGCCTGCCTATATGATGCCCCTGCCTGGCTATATACTGCCCCTGCCTGGCTATATACTGCCCCTGCCTGGCTATATACTGCCCTGCCTGCCTATATGATGCCCTGCCTGCCTATATGATGCCCCTGCCTGGCTATATACTGCCCCTGCCTGGCTATATACTGCCCCTGCCTGGCTATATACTGCCCTGCCTGCCTATATGATGCCCTGCCTGGCTATATACTACCCCTGCCTGGCTATATACTACCCCTGCCTGCCTATATGATGCCCTGCCTGCCTATATACTGGTCCTGCCTGCCTACTTACTGGCCCTGCCTGCCTACTTACTGGCCCTGACTGGCTACATACTGGCGCTGACTGCTAATTGCTGCCCCTGGCCCTACCTGACTAATTACTAGGGTCAGCCCAAGCTACCTAGCTGATTACTGGGCAGTCCTAGTTACCTGGCTGATTACTGGGGTCAGCCCTAGTTACCTGGCTGATTACTGGGGGCAGCCCTAGTTACCTGGCTAGTTACTGGGGACAGCCCCAGCTAACCTGGCTAGTTACTGGGAACAGCCCTTGCTAGCTGGCTAGTTACAGGGGTAGGCCCTGTCTACCTACCAAATTAATGGAGGAAGGCCCTTTTTACCTACCTAATGGGGGTCTACCTATTTACATGCCACTTATCTGACATTTTTTAATTTCTATTTTTTAGTGTCTAACATACGCTGTTTGGGGAATTGATAGTTAAGTGCTGGAAGAGAGAGGAGTCTAAGATGTATTTGTAATAAATTCTACAGGGACAAGTAGTGACCGGGAGAAGAAGACATTGCATGCTGTAATGGACAGAGAAAGAAATGGAAGGGAACGACTCATCAGGGAAGACATCATGGAGGTTTGGGCCAGAAGGAGAAGAAAAGGACAAGAGAATAACTCCCATCAGAGATGACGTCTCCTGTGAGTCCCTGCTGTCAGGGGTCATTTTACTTTGTATTCTTGTGGTGGTGACTTGACTACTGGTGATGTGATTGGTCGGGTTGTAGGTTATATTGGTGCTTATGTAGTGTCAGTGTGGGCTTGTCCCGGATTGTAAAGCAAGTGCACACCTGACTCTGTGATGAGGGGTTTCTCGGCACCACTTTTTCTGTCTTGTGTTTAGGGGGATTTCACACAGAGAGGTTTTGGTGCGTTTTTTGTGCAGAAATGTACAGCATTAACTGCTCTGCCTTTCTGCACAAAAACGCACCAAAAACACATCAAAAATGCACCAAAAGTGCTCCGTGTGAAAGCAGCTTTATAGTGTAGTTTATTTTAGAAAGTGGCGAGGTGCGAGAACAAGGGACATTTTTTAAGCGGATCTTGTATGTGGGTTGGTGGTGGCTTACTGCCTCGGCTGATTTTTATTCCCAGTCTGGCCCTGGTCCAGGCCCAAAGGAGGAGGGGGCTTAAGGAGGGGTACTGTCACAGGTTCTCCCGCGACCCTTCTAGCAGGGGCTCACCCGTGCCCCTGCTGTGAGCGAGACACGGGTGTACTCGCAGCTCCATCCCAATGTGCGGATACTCGCCCAGCCTCGTTCCTGACGTCTCTGCTTTCCGTTGTGCACGTCCCCGCTCCTTAGGTCGCACACGTGTCGGCTTTGTTAGATTTAAAGGGCCAGCATGCCGGTGATTCGTGATCACCGGATGCTGACCCTATTTAACCCTGCCCCTTCCTGCGGTTCCTTGCCGGATTGATAGTGCCTTGTTGCCTAGAGAGAAAGCGTTTCATAAGTGTGAAAACCAGTGGCCCTTTAGACTCCGCTCCCTGGTGTGGCTTACACCATCACCTGCAGTGGTACAGCGGATCCATTACTCCTACAGATACAGTCATGTTTTGCTAAACTTCTAAGAAAATGCATCATCGTTGAATACTTGGTATACAGAAAAACTAGGTTTATACTGTTTTTGGGCATTGTTTGTCACAAATATTTAAAGTGTGCCACCAAACTACTCTTTAAACAACTGCAACTTTATGTTTATCTAATGTCTATACATTTCCTTATGTGTCTTTAACTTGTCTTTAACTCTCATAGATAGCCTTTTTTGTATATGCAATATGCAAACCGGATAGTCTTTTTAATGCTTTTGAGTAATGGTAGCCTTTAAGTATCAGAACATGATAAAGAAATACAATGTAAATACATTTTTTTATATTTTTGTGTTCATGTATAACCTACTACTCCCTTTTTTGTCTTTGATATGTTTATGTTTCTGCTCACTAAAATACACTCATCTGAAAAAAAGAAAGTACAAAGAGCCACTGCCAACACTAAGGCTAGGTTCACACGGTGTATTTGCAGGGCGTAATTACGCCCCGCAATTACGCCGTGTGGCAGGGGGCGGGAGCAGGGGAGGGAGCGGGGGGCCGGCACCTCGCCGGCCCATAGACAATCATTGCTAGCGGCGCGTATACACCGCTAGAAAATGACATGTCAATTATTTCCCCTCCCGGTGGATTCGCCGAGCAGGGAGAGGAGACGTAATCCATAGTTCTCTATGAGAACTGTGGATTACCGTAATGACTGGGCCGTTTTCAGCCCGTAATTTGCGCACTTCGGCGCGTAATTACGGACCGAAATACGGCCCATTTTAAGCCGTGTGAACATAGCTTAAGGCTCAATGAGCAAGCACTAGCTAGTGCAGATGCAGGGGGGGATGGCAGATGGAAGTGCGGGTGTGGCATGCAGAAGAAAATTTGTAGATGTTGCAGGGCAGGGCCTTCTGGTATTTGTAGTTCCACAAAGTAAAGCAGTGGTCACAGCAGATAGGGTGAGACCTAGGCCCCGGCGCATGTTCCTACCGCATGCACACATTTTTGTCAAGTCAGAGGGGGTTGCATGTATGGTGTGGTTCTCTGACCCCCGGAACACTCCGAGCAATGTACTTGGTGTTTGTGGTGGAATGTCCCTGATGTTGCAAGCAGAATAAGATAACCAGACAACAGGGATATGATGGAAAATAAGAACAGTTCTTTACTGGGCAATGATCACCAGCTACACAGAGGATATACAGAAAACAGTCTCTGGATTACAGATGGTGGACGATACTTGTGAGTGGGGTTCCCCTTTTAGCTGACTGGCAGTGGAAAGAAGATGCAGGGGAAATATGAAGAAACAATCAGTTCACTCCCTTTGCCTTGAAATTACTTTGTAATGTCACGGTTCTACATTACTTTACTAAGGAAATATTCACCACTTGGCTCATGGTGGCAGCCTTTATGGAATCAATTGTACTCACAGATAATGAGTCTAGCAGTAACAAGACTTACTAGCCATGAAGCTCTGGTCCTGGCCTGACTTGGGTGCCAGAAGTGCAAAGGGGTATTTGAGTCAGTTGCTCACCTCTGTTTAGAGTCCGACCTATTTCTGGATATCTTCTCGCAAGGACTGATATTAATGCTGGGAGAGTGATGGTATCTGCAGGAGTCTGTGTTGTCTCCCTGCATTTCCAGGATGGGTGTCTAAGATAGGCTTTGGGCCTGGCTGTGGCTAACTGGGCCAGGCTCTTTACTGACAGCATGTGTGCTGCTAGAGGAAAAGCAAGCAAACCCAGTCAGACTAGACTGGACTGCACACTGGGTTCTCACACACTAACTGAATGTCAGCCCTCTGCTAATAGAGGGTCTAGGCTAGGGATGCTCCACCCAAGTTAATGGGCTAATTACAGCCAATAGGGGATGAACTCACAAGTACCTTGCAATCTTATTTCTATATGACAGCAGTCTGCAGTGTGTAAATATAGTATGACTTGTCACAGGTAATTCACAATAAAGAATAGGTATTATGCCCTTACACCAGAAACCATTTGAGCACATACTCGCACTGGAATACCAGACAGGGAAATTAGGCAGTCAGCTGCCTAAATTAGGACAGGGTTAAAAGAATTGAAACCAATCTCTAAATTGCATGTTGACCAATGCCAGGTGTCTCACCAATAAAATGAATACACAAATTATTAATGTCTAAAGAAAAGTATGACATAGAGCGGATAACTGAGACGTGGCTGGATGAGAGCTATGATTGGGCAGCTAATTTACAAGGTTACAGTTTAGTTAGAAAATCATAAAAATTGGAAGAGGGGAGGTGTATATCTTTATATAAAATCCTGTCTAAAGTCAACACTTTGTGAAGATGTAGCTACAGGAAATCAGCATGTGGAGTCATTGAGGGTAGATATACATGGGGTTAATAACCATAAATCTGAAATTCTATTAGGGGTCTGCTACAGGCCACCAAATATAACAGAAACCATGGAAGATGTACTCCTCAGGCAAATAGATGAGGAGGCTAATCAGAATGAGGTTGTTATTATAGGTGACTTAAACAATCCAGACATAAATAGGGAAACTGAAACCTGTGGCTCTCATAAAGGAAACAGGTTTTTTTCAATAATAAAAGAGTTACCGTTCTCAACTGGTGCAGCCCTTTTGGACTTAATATTGACTAACAGACATGACAGAGCAACAAAGGTTCAGGTTTGGGACCACACTACAAAACATTTCCACTTATCCTATAAAATAATTTTTTGTCGAGGAGCCACAAAAACATTGAATTTCAGGAAGGCTAATTTCAATCTACTTGTCTTAACTGCATTAACTGGGACAAGGTCTTCAAAAATAACAAAACAGATAATAAATGGAAGATAAGTGTTACATACCTTATGGAAATAAAATGATTAGAAACAGGAAGATAACAATATTTATCAACTGAAATGTAAAGGAGGCAATAAATAACAAAAAGAAAGTGTTTAACCCTTTAAGGTCTAAGTATGTTTTGAACTTAAAGGGAACCTGTCACATAGGTTGTGCCCCCCTTGTTGAGGGCAGCACAAGCTAGTGTCAGACCTGCTGTTCCCAGCGCTGTGTCCCTTATGCTGTATAATGCAGCAGTTTTAGAGCATTTACCCCTCAAATCTTATTCATGAGTAGGTGTTAGCTCCGCCCACAAAAGGCTAGCTCCACCCACTGACAGTTATTCACATGTTTCTACCTATTCAAAGTAATAGGTTTGTCAGTTGATGTGGGCGGGGCTAGCCTCGGGTGGCTGGGGTTTGAAAGAAACTGACACTCTGAATGACTCTTCGAATGACTCTTCTGGCTGAAAACTGCAGATTTGAGCATTAGATACACGAAAACTAAAGCATCTTACAGAATAAGGGACACAGTACTGGAAACAGCAGATCTGACACTACCTTGTTCTGTCCTCAGCCAGGGGGGTAAAAACTATGTGACAGGTTCTTTTTAAGAACCAAGCCCCTTTTTTCAAATCTGAAATGTGTCACTTTATTGGGAAATGACTTTTTCATAGTTTTACCTATTCATGTGAATTTGAGACTGTTTTCTCGTGACACATTGTACTTTAAGTTAGTAGTTAATTGTTTTGAAACAATCCTTATTTGTTTGTGAAAATAATAAAAAAAAACTAAGAAAATTTGGAAAAATTTGCCACTTTCAAAGTTTAAAAATTTCTGTGTGTAAGACAGATAATTATACCCAACAAATTAGTAAATAACGATCATCTACTATAAGTCTACTTTATGTTGGTATAATTTTTTAAACAATCTCTAATTGTTTTAGGACATTAGGGGGCTCTTACATTTTGTAGCAAATTTTAACATTTTCAAGAAAACTTGTAACACTGATTTTTTTTAAGGACCAGTCCAGTTCTGATGTGGCTTTTATGGGCCCTAATGTTAGATACCCCCATAAATGACTCCATCTAAGACACTGTACCCCTCAAGTTTGTTAACCCCTTACGTGTTTCACAGAAATTAAAGCAAAGAAGAAATTTCAAAATTTCACTTTTCTTGCAGATTTTATATTTGTATCTATTATTCACTGGAACACGTTAGATGATAACAGGGAAATGCAACTCAATTTTGATTTCCCCAATTCTGCCATTTTTAGAGTTATCCAATATGTTTCCCTACTGCACTACTTGACTCAACCACAAGCCTCAGAATAGGAGGAGTGTAACGGCCGGGATAGTGGATCCACTGGACAACTGCAAGCGGTGGCAACAACCGCACCAGGGAGCGGAGTCTAAGTAGGTCCCGGTATTCACCAGAGCCCGCCGCAAAGCGGGATGGACTTGCTGCGGTGAGAGTCCTACCAAGTCGCTACCCCTGACGCGGCGGGCTTGCGGTGGCGGCCGAGATGCAGCGAGGTACAGAATCGAGAGGCGGGAACCGTAGTCGTGGGCAGGCAGGAAGGTCAGGGCAGGCGGCAGAGATTCGGAAGTCGAGAAATGTAGCAAGAGGTCTGGTACACGGCAAGGCAAGAAGACACTTAGGAACAACGCTTTCTCTAAGGCTCGGGGCAACATAGATCCAGCAAGGAAGACCCGTGGACCTCACCAATAAATAGGGGCAGCGCCTGGCAACCGGCCAATTATCGTCGCGCTGCCCCTTTAAATTTACAAGAACTAGCGCGCGCGCGCCCTAGGGAATGGGCACGCGCGCCTTGGCCGGCAGAGGATGCGGACAGAGCAGGAACACGGTTAGGTGAGTGGTTAGGACGAGTGCGCCCGTGCCCCGTCCCACGGCCAGCAGCGCTACCCGTCCCGGGCAGGGACCCCGGATAGGACGCACGGGTGCGCCTGCGGCCCGCCGGCCGGAGCGTGGCGCCGCTCGTTACAGTACCACCCCCCTTAGGTCTCCCCTTCTTCTTAGGCCGAAGGAAGCTGCGAACAAGGTCCTGGTTCAAGATATTAGACACTGGTTCCCAGGACCTCTCCTCGGGACCGAAGCCCCTCCAATCAACCAAGAAGAACCCTTTACCCCTGATGGTCTTCATGGCCAACATGTCCTTAACTTCAAATACATCGGAGGACTGGATGGAGACGCACTCTTCTGAGAGAACCGGTTCAAGACCAGGGGCTTTAGGAGGGAGACGTGGAAGGCGTTAGGAATCCGGAGAGATGGGGGTAGGCAGAGCTTGTAGCACACCGGATTAAGCTGCCGGAGTACCCTAAAAGGCCCCAGAAACCGCGGACCCAATTTATAGCTGGGGATCTTGAGGCGTACGTATCTGGAAGAAAGCCACACCTTATCCCCTGGCTGGAATGTAGGAGGAGGCCTCCTCCTCTTGTCGGCCTGGATCTTCATGCGGGCAGAAGCTCGGAGAAAGGCAAGTCGGGTCTCCCGCCAAATGGCCTTGATGTCCCGCACTGGGTTATCCACATCGGGAACCTCGGAAGCCGTAGCCAAGAGGAGGGGAGGGCGTGGGTGACGACCTTAGACCACAAGGAATGGAGAAACACCCGTAGAGTCAGAGTCCCAATGGTTATAGGAGAACTCAGCCCACGGAAGCAGCTCGGCCCAGTTGTCCTGACGACCAGACACGAAATGACGCAGGTATTCGCCCAATATCTGATTTACTCTCTCCACTTGACCATTTGTCTGGGGATGATAGGCAGAAGAAAAGTCCAACTTGACTTGTAAACGAGAACACAGGGCCCGCCAAAACCTGGAGTCAAATTGAACGCCCCGATCAGACACGATATGCGAGGATAATCCATGCAGGCGAAAAATATGCTGGAAGAAATGACCCGCCAGTTATGGAGCCGA
Organism: Phyllomedusa bahiana; assembly: GCA_025379985.1. Lineage (NCBI taxonomy): Eukaryota > Metazoa > Chordata > Amphibia > Anura > Hylidae > Phyllomedusa > Phyllomedusa bahiana. The sequence continues at coordinate 23,032 of JAODAL010006436.1, read as the reverse complement.
GGGGAGACCAGGAAGTGGCACAAAGTGGGACATTTTTGAGAAACGGTCCGTGACCACCCAGATGACAGAATTCCCCGAAGAGGGCGGAAGGTCCGTGATGAAGTCCATGCCTATGTGTGTCCATGGTGACTCTGGAATGGGCAGAGGAATTAAGAGGCCCATGGGCCTATGGCGTGGGACCTTGTTCCGGGCACACGTGACACAGGAGAGAACAAAGTCCTTGATGTCCTGGAGCAGGGTTGGCCACCAGTAGCGCCGTGAGATAAGGGCGTGGGACTTCCGTATTCCGGGGTGGCCAGCCAGAAGAGAACTATGCCCCCACTCCAGAATTCTCCGCCTGAGCGCCGGACGAACATAGGTTTTGCCCGGTGGTACACTCCGAAGATCCACAGGAGCCGCATGTATCAGCCGTTTGGGAACAATAATGTGCTGAGACACTGGTTCTTCTCCGGTAACGTCAGAGGCACGGGAGAGGGCATCCACCTTGATGTTCTTTTCGGCCGGCCGGAAGCGAATCTTGAAGTCAAACCGGGCGAAAAAGAGTGACCACCTTGCCTGGCGATGATTCAAATGCTGGGCCTTCTGGAGGTACTGAAGATTCTTGTGGTCCGTGAAGACGTCGAATGGATGTCGGGCTACCTCCAGCAAATGTCTCCACTCCGCCAGAGCCAATTTGATGGCCAAAAGCTCCCGATCTCCTATGGCATAGTTACGTTCTGCCAGCGAGAAGGTCTTCGAAAAGAAACCGCAAGTGAGTGTCTTGCCCTTCGGACCCTTCTGCGTAAGAATGGGCCCTACTCCTACGGAAGAGGCATCCACCTCTAAAGAGAAGGGTTTCTCCGGATCTGGCCAGACCAATATAGGTGCAGAGGCAAAAGCTGTCTTTAATTCGACGAATGCTTTCTCGGCTGCCGGGGGCCAACATTTCGGACTTGCGTTCTTCCTAGTAAGGGCCACGATGGGAGCCACCAAAGTAGAAAAATGGGGAATGAATTGCTGGTAGTAGTTGGCGTGGGACTTCCGTATTCCGGGGTGGCCGGCCAGAAGAGAACTATGCCCCACTCCAGAATTCTCCGCCTGAGCGCCGGACGAACATAGATTTTGCCCGGTGGTACACTCCGAAGATCCACAGGAGCCGCGTGGATCAGCCGTTCGGAAGCAATAATGTGCTGAGACACTTGTTCTTCTCCGGTAACGTCAGAGGCACGGGAGAGGGCATCCGCCTTGATGTTCTTTTCGGCCGGCCGGAAGTGAATCTTGAAGTCAAACGGGAGAAAAGGAGTGACCACCTGGCATGGCGAGGATTCAAACGCTGGGCCGTCTGGAGGTACTGAAGATTCTTGTGGTCCGTGAAGACGTCGAATGGATGTCGGGCTCCCTCCAGCAAATGTCGCCACTCCTCCAGAGCCAATTTGATGGCCAAAAGCTCCCGATCTCCTATGGCATAGTTACGTTCCGCCGGCGAGAAGGTCTTCGAAAAGAAACAGCAAGTGAGTGTCTTGCCCTTGGGACCCTTCTGTGTAAGAAGGAAGCGTATAGCCCGAAGACCGACAGGTCGTGGCCACTGCTGGATCGCAGAGAGTTTAGCTGGGTCCACCTGTAGACCTCGATTGGAGACAATGTACCCGAGGAACGGGAGGCTGGCCTGGTGGAACCGACACTTCTCCAGCTTGGCATACAGTCTCTTGTTACGCAGATGTAGTAGAACCTGGCGCACCTGTGCCCGATGGGTCTGCATGTCCGGAGAGAAGATCAGGATATCGTCTAGATACACTATGATGCAGATGTAAAGAAGGTCCCTGAAGACGTCGTTGACAAATTCCTGAAATACAGCAGGGGCGTTGCATAGCCCAAAGGGCATCACGAGATATTCAAAATGCCCGTCACGAGTATTAAATGCCGTCTTCCACTCGTCCCCCTCACGAATTCTGATAAGATTGTAGGCCCCCCTTAGGTCTAACTTTGAGAATACCTTGGCTCCCCTTAGCCGGTCGAAGAACTCAGAGATCAGCGGTAGGGGATAGCGATTCTTCACCATGATCTTGTTTAGCCCTCTGTAATCAATGCACGGACGAAGTGAGCCATCTTTCTTCTGCACAAAGAAGAACCCGGCACTGGCTGGAGAGGAGGATTTGTGAATAAAACCTTTCTGCAGGTTCTCCTGGATATAGGCCGACATGGCCTGAGATTCCGGCATGGACAGCGGGTAGACCCTTCCCCGCGGGGGGCTGGTTCCGGGGAGAAGGTCAATTGGGCAGTCATACGGTCGATGGGGCGGCAACGTCTCAGCCTGTTTCTCTGAGAATATGTCCCCAAAGTCCAGGTAGTCCTCTGGCAGGCCAGGCAGGGGCTTGAAAGACGACTGTGGAGAGGAGGTGGGCACCGGGCGTGGTGCCACCAAACAGAGGTCCTGACACTCCGATCCCCAACGGAGGACCTCGCCTGTCTTCCAGTCAAGCATAGGGGCGTGACGTTGCAGCCAGGGTAGCCCCAACAAGATCGCCGTGGAAGCACGAGGCAGGACGTGAAAGGAGATCCTCTCCTTGTGCAAGACCCCTACACGTAGAGACACTGGCCAGGTTACGTACTGTATGGAGTCGCTAAGGAGCTCCCCACTGACAGAGGAGATAAGCAGGGGCTTCTCCAGGCAGATCACTGGCAAGCGGTAATGGGACACCAAGGAGGCATGAATAAAGTTCCCGGCAGAGCCGGAGTCCAGGAAGGCAGAGACCCGGAACGGTAGACCAGCATCCGTTGTTACCTCCACTGGCAACATCAATCGTGGAGAGGGAGAATTAGCACCTAGGGACACCTCTCCTATGGCTCCTAGGTGAGAGCGTTTCCTGAACGCTGGGGACGCAGCGGACAGATTCTGCAGAGATGGTCTGGACAGGCACAGTAGAGGCAGAGGTTTTCCGCCCGACGTTGGGACAGCTCTTGATCCGATAAGTGAGCCCAATCTATCTGCATGGGTTCCTCAGAGGAGACCTGCGGAAGAGGCAGCGGGGACCTCTGGAACACAGGAGCCAGACGAGGTAGCCGGCGAGGTCGTGCCGAGTCTTGTTCCTGGCGCAGCTCCTCCCGTCTCTCCGTGAAATGCACATCTATGCGGGTGGCTAGGTGGATGAGTTCGCCTAGAGAAGATGGAAGATCTCTAGCAGCAAGGGCGTCCTTAACCCTGCTAGACAGACCCTTCTTGAATGTGGCGCAGAGAGCGGCGTCATTCCAGGATAGCTCGGAAGCAAGGGTACGGAACTGGACCGCGTGGTCCCCTACGGAGGAGTCCCCCTGACGAAGGTTCAGGAGCGCCGTCTCGGCGGAAGACGCACGTGCTGGCTCCTCGAAAATGCTGTGGAATTCGGTCAGGAAGGCCTGTAGGTCTACTCTCACAGGGTCATTCCGATCCCAGAGGGGGGTTGCCCAGGCCAGGGCTTTTTCGGATAGCAGGATCACCACAAAGGCGACTTTTGACCTTTCCATGGGGAACTGGTCCGCCATCAGCTCCACGTGCATGGAGCACTGAGTAATGAAACCTCTGCAAAGCTTCGGATCCCCGTCGAACTTGGAGGGCAATGGTAAACGAAGCTTCGGGCCCACGGTTGCCAGTGGGACGGCAGGAGGAGATGGAACCACCGGCGAAGAAGACGGTTGTTGCTGCTGGGACACCAGAAGTTGTCGCATCATGGCGGAGAGCTGGCCCAATTGCTGTGCCTGTTGCGCGATCTGCTGCGACTGCTGGGCAACAATGGTCGTAAGGTCCGCAAGGCTTGGCAGGGGCACCTTGGCGGGATCCATGGCTGGATCTCACTGTAACGGCCGGGATAGTGGATGCACTGGACCACCGCAAGCGGTGGCATCAACCGCGCCAGGGAGCAGAGTCTAAGTAGGTCCCGGTATTCACCAGAGCCCGCCGCAAAGCGGGATGGACTAGCTGCGGCGGGGGTCCTACCAGATCTCTACCCCTGACGCGGCGGGCTTGCGGTGGCGGCCGAGGTGCAGCGAAGTACAGAAACGAGAGGGGGGAACCATAGTCGTGGGCAGGCAGGAAGGTCAGGGCAGGCGGCAGAGATTCGGAAGTCGAGAAACGTAGCAAGAGGTCTGGTACACGGCAAGAAGACACTTAGGAACGCTTTCTCTAAGGCTCGGGGCAACATAGATCCAGCAAGGAAGTCCCATGGACCTCACCAATAAATGGGGACAGCGCCTGGCAACCGGCCAATTATCGGCGCGCTGGCCCTTTAAATTTACAAGAACAAGCGCGCGCGCCCTAGGAAATGGGCACGCGCGCCTCGGCTAGTAGGGGATGCAGACAGAGCAGGAACGCGGTTAGGTCAGTGACGAGTGCGCCCGTGGCCCGTCCCGCGGCCAGCAGCGCTACCCGTCCCGGGCAGGGACCCCAGATAGGACGCATGTGTGCGCCTGTGGCCCGCAGGCCAGAGCGCGGCGCCGCTCGTTACAGTACCCCCCTCTTAGGTCTCCCCCTCTTCTTAGGCCAAAGGAACCTGCGAACAAGGTCCTGGTTCAAGATATTAGACTCTGGTTCCCAGGACCTCTCCTCGGGACCGAAGCCCCTATAATCAACCAGGAAGAACTGTTTACCCCTGATGGTCTTCATGGCCAAGATGTCCTTTACCCTAAGGTGCTAAAACTTAATAAACTCCCCCCAAAAGACCTAATTTGGAAAACAACATTAAGGAATACATCCAGGGGTGATAATAACTGTGAAAATGACAAATTTTATTTTTTCCCAATTATCTGCAGTTTCAGCTAAAAATGTTTCATTTTTACAAGGAATCCTGGAAAAACAACCCAAAGTTTATTACACTATTTCTTCCAAGTTTGGCAGTACCCTATATGTGGGTGTTAACTGCTGTTTGGGTGCATGGCAGGACGTACAAGGGAGGGAAGGTTATTTGACTTTTGGAATGCAAATTTTGGTGGGTGCTATGTCGCATTTGCAAATCCCCCAAAGTACCAGAACAGGTTTTTCCTGGCTTGAGTTGACATTTTTATTGGTATAATTTTTTGGGGGGACATGACTTTTTGACTGCCTTTGAATTTGTTTTTGGAAGGCAGGGTGAAGAAAATACAGCAATCCTGCTAGTGTTACATAACATGTTAGTTTTACTCAAAATATTTTACTAAAACATTATTGTGGCAATACCCAATTTATAAATTTTTTTAATGTAACAGTTTCAAAAAACAAACATGTTTTTATTGTGTAAAACAATATGCATCATTCTTTTCTGATAGCCATAACTTTTTTTATTTTTCATATATAGAGTTGTGTATTGTCTTTCTATTTGCAGGACAAACAGACGTTTTCATTGGTACCACTTTGGCGTTTATATGACTTTTTGATCTCTCTTTATTCTATTTTATGTGCAGCGGGATAAGCAAAAATTGTAATTCTAATAGTTTTTTTATTAGTTTTTTTATGGTGTTCACCATACCAGTAAAGGAACATGATAGATTTATAGAATAGGTTGTTACGCACGCAGCGATATCAAATATGTGCACTTTTTAAATTTTGGATCTTTTTGGGGGTGTTTGATATTTGTAATGGGTAAAGAGTGGTGTGCTTGTTTTACTGTATTTGTTTATTTTTATTACACTTTTTCTTTTTATATACTTATTTATTTATTTTTTCACTTGTCACATTATGGGACTAAACTCAGTGATCATTAGATCGCTGGTATAAATCAGGTATAATACATTGCGGCATGTCTAAGGAGTGTTATCTCCTCTCTCGACGGCAAGTGCAGGAGCTCAGCTGTCAATCACCACGGACTCCCCCAGCTGTGCCCACACAATCTCCATAACATTCCTGTACGTTATGGTACATTAATAGGCACTGCACCATGACATACAGGAACATCCTGGTGCCCTAAAGGGTTGAGCTACTTAAGCAGGAGGGCAATGAAAAAGCATTAAAAAGCTATAAGGAAAAAATAAAACATGCAAAAAAGGGATGGAGATAGCAAAGCTGGAGTCAGAAAGGCGTATTGCCAAATAGAGTAAAACTAATCCAAAATATGTTTTAACTGTATATATAGTAAAAAGATTAAAACTGAAAATGTTGGCCCTTTGTAAAGTAGTGAGTATATGTATGTCTCCCCTACACACATCTGAAATCCATCCAGTTCAGTCTGTAGGGATATTGCTATCTGTGGCAAAGAGTTATTTTTTTCACTTATTGTGGGGGAACTCCATGTCAAATCCAGTCACTGATCATTTTGCCCTTCCTTTGATCCGTCAGTGTCTGCTTTCAATCGGTCAATAATCCATCAGCATTGCTAAAGCCAAAAAAAAAAACAGGAGTTGATCCAAAAATAAGATAACAAGTAAATGGAATATTTGTATGTCTTCTGTGTTTTGTATCCACTCCTGCTTTTGGCTACAATCGGTTGTGTTTGTACTTTTGATTTCTTCTGACAGATTAAAAGAAGGGGAAAACCAAACATAGTGGCAATGTCATAGAGTGGTGGAAACAGCATTGAGAAACCACAGGGTGGTCAAGTGAGAGAGTGGTCAGTTGGCAGCAGCATGAGTAGTTTACAGAGTGGCACAATGACAGATTTTGGAGGTGGCAGCAGCATGAATAGGCCACAATTGGCACAATTACCAAGTGTGTAGGTGGTGGCAGCATTAGCAGCAGCATCAGGTCAGCGAGTGGCACAATGTCATAATTTTGAGGTGGAGGCAGCTAGGTGACATAATGAGGAGGTGGCGGCAGCAGCAGCATCAAGCCAGAGAGTGACATGGTGACATAGCCTGGAGGTGACAGCAACAGCAGCAGCATGAGGAGACCTGAGTGGTGAGGTGGCAGCAGCATTAGAAGGCTACATAATGGCCCAGTGAAGAGTGGGGAGATAGGTGGTAATACCAGTCCCTGGTAAAAATGGTGGGTGGTAGAAGGAGCAGCAGATGTGTGGCATCAGGCAGGTTGGCAGCATCAGAATCGTAGCATAGGCAGGTAGCCATAAGAATCCAGACTCATTTGTCAAAGTTTGGGTGAGGCGGCATGGCTGATCTAACCTGATGCATCAGGCACTGGTGTGTGGAAATCCTGGCTGATCCACGGCTGATTCATCTTGACAAAGGTGAGTCTCTCCACATTTCAGGTGGACAAGTGAGTTCTCCTTGAGGAAACTATGGCCCCCACTGCACTGACTCTCAACTTCTCCACCTCAGCTCGGCACAAGCCATCAGTTCTCTGAACGGTGTAGAGTCCACCACTTGACAAGGGAGGGACTGCAGTACCACCAACTTGGACAGGAGCAAGGTCAGCTTCTGCACCGGGGGATGGCTGGACGCATACTGCTGTCTCTTGGCAATCGCCTTGGTGAACGACTGTTGGCGCGATGAGTGGTGAGGAGCAGGAACATCTTGACCGGTAGATGATGGGAAAGACAGACTTCTCCCTTCAGCAGAGGTGGTGGAGCCTTGACTGCCTGAAATGGGATACGTGCCACTGGGGGCTGCTGCAGGATGGACCATCACATCTGAGACACGTTTCTCCCAGGCCACTGAATGGTGATGCTGCATATGTTGATGCAGAGCCATGGTGCCAACATTAGGTCACTGGCCACGCTTTACTTTCTGCCCACAGATTCTACATATACCCATGTATTTCAATGGTGTTTCACCTTATAAGTGAAAAAAGTAACTAAAAAAAAAAAGAACAATATCCCAAAATAATAACCTACCTGTAATGGAGATGTGTGTATGTGAGAAATACACACACTGTATTTCAAAGATAGTTCACCACAATAAGTGAAAAAAGTAACTCTTTTAAGCTCTACATGTATCTGTGTTTAACAGAACAGGTTCTGTCATAATCTGTGGAATCATCTGATGACAGTGTAAAAGGAGTGCGCTCTTTGACTCTATAGTGGGATCTTGGCCCTCTGTCGGGTTCTTTTTAGCTGGCACTGACATTACCCTGTCAGGCTGCATTCCCACTTCAGTTATTTGGTCAGTTTTGACCCTGTAACTGTCCAGATAAGGGAAGTGTGAAGCGATTCTAAGAGCGATGTCTGTCATGTGCGTGTCATACTAAAACACAGCATTGTATGAAGACCAAACTTTGTTCCATATGCATATTTCTGCATGGTGCAATGTTCTACAACACCATACAAGCTCTCTGCAGCCAGGAAATAGCTGTCTTTTAACGCGATTCGTCGCAAATAAATTCTGAATGAACCAAATTTTTGGAAAAAAATCGACGAATCAGCTGAATCGAATTTTTAAGAAATTTGCTCATCTCTAGTATTGAATGCTATTACTGTATACTCCATATAGATGCATGCATTGGGTTTTAACACACAACAAATATGCAGGGGGAAAGGGTTAGGTTTCCCAGGTGTGTGCTCACACCATAAAGCCAAAACTCAATATCAACAGTTTTATAAAGTAAAATTGTGCTAATTATTTTCTTTTCACTTTTTAACTGTTCTTGCAGCTAAATGCATTGAAAAAGATAAACCACAGGATCCGGATGGAATTCAGCCTCAAGTTCTAAAGGATCTGAATACTGTAATAGACAGACCATTATTTTTAATATTTAAACATTCTAAAATTAAAGGGTCTGTTGCATAAGACTGACGCATGGCAAAGGAGGTGGCAGAATTCAAAAAGGGGTTTAAAAAGTGAGTCTGGAAACAAAAGTTCTGTAAGCTTAACTTCCATTATTGCTGAAATACGGTTGAAACCAGAAGTTTACATACACTATATCACTATTTAAAAAGACACATATGCATGTTTTTCTCACTATCTGACATGAAATCAGAATAAATTATACCCGTTTTAGGTCAATTAGGATTGCCAAAATTATTTATATTTGCCAAATGCCAGAATAATGAGAGAGAGAGAATTTCTAAGGCACTTTTATTACTTTCTGCAAAGTCTAAAGTTTACATACACTGGGATTACTGTGCCTTTAAACAATTTGGGACAGCCCATATGATGATGTTATGTCTTTGGAATCCAGTGATAGGTTTATTGGCAACATCCGAGTTAATTAGAGACACTCCTGTGGATATATTTTAATGCACACCAGAAATACACTGTTTCTTTGTGTAACATCATGGGAAAATCTAAAGACATCAGTCAAGATATCAGGAAGAGAATTGTGGACTTGCACAAGTCTGGATCATCGTTGGGTAGAAATTCCAGATACCTGAAGGTGCCTTGTTCACCTATACAGATAGTTATATGCCAGTACAAACAAGATGGGAATGTCTATCCATCATACCACTCAGGAAGGAGATGGGTTCTGTGTCTCAGAGATGAATGTGCTTTGGTCCACAATGTGCATATCAACCAAAGAACAAAAGCAAAGGACCTTCTGAAGATGCTGGTGGAAGCTGGTAAGATTGTGTCATTATCCACAGGGAAACAAGTACTGTATCAACAAAAGGCCACTTTGCCAGGAAGAAGCCATTACTCCAAAGACACATATAAAAGCCAGATTAATGTTTGCAAATGCACACAGGAACAAAGACCTACATTTTTGGAGGCATGTTGTGTGGTCTGTCGAAACTAAAATTGCACTGTTTGGCCATAATGATCATTGTTATGTTTGGAGGAAAAAGGGAGAAACTTGGAGGCCTAGAAACACCATCCCAAATTCTCTCTCTCTCATTATTCTGGCATTCGGCAAACATAAATAATTCTGGTTATCCTAATTGGCCTAAACAGGGTTAGGTTTATTCTGATTTCATGTCAGATAGTAAGAAAAACTTGCATATGTGTATTTTCATATAGTGTATGTAAACTTCTGGTTTCAACTGTATGTGAGATGCCATACTAGAATACCCATTATTACCTTAATATATAGCATCAGCACGGCTTTATGAGGTGTTGGTCCTATCAAACTAATTTGATCAGTTCCTATATGGAGGTAAGGTCAAGACTGCACCTGAGTAAGTCTCTAGATGTTTCTGTCTGAACTTTTTAAGGGCATTTGATAGTATGCCACATATAAGATTGTTGCAAAAATTTAAAATGATGGGACTAGGGGAAAATATGTTCATAATTGGCTTTGTGGCTATAAATTGAACGTATTCTGAATGGGTCACAGGAGCTAGTGGGGTACCACATGGGTGAATATTGTGCCCTCTTTTTAATATGTTTATTAAAGGGGTTTTCTCATTGCTGGCTTTCGCAGACTTCAGCTGTTTCTGTATGTTACAGCTTCAAATCCAGGGGTGTTTCTCTTCTCCCAGTAGGCGTGTTTTCCCTCACTGAAGACTGGGAACATCATCATTCTGTGTGAGCAGTGGAAGGGAGAGAATGTCACAGCTCTGCAGAGCTCCTGCAATGGTTCTCATGTCTGCAGAGCTGTCAGCTCCCTCCCAGGCTCCACAAGCTCCTTGTAACCAGAACACATGCATTTGTGTAAGCAGTTATACATACAGCCTGAGATGATAAAACAAATGGGAGGAATGCACTCTTCTCTCCCCTCTGTTATCAAGCAGAAGGTAGAGGGAGAGCAGAATGTATAAGGCTGTGTTCTAGGGGTTGGAGCAGTGTATAAGTCTGTGTTATATGATGACAGAGTGAATCTAGCAGCTAGAGACTCAGTAATTACCCATATCCTTCACATAGGGCAGGGAGATGAGCACAGAGGAGCTCAGACAGCTTTTATTACACAGCCAGCAGCCAGCACAGAAAGCTGTTTCACTTTCATTTTTCCACAGCTCAGAGGGGAGTAAGCACAGAGTGCAGGCAGCAAATCACAGTCCAGGGGGTGTGTCCCATCCAGGGGGAATGTTCCAACAGGGCTGCATGAAATATTAGTCAGCCAATTACAGAAAAAGGTATAGAACACACAGATTAGCTGATATCTGCTATATTAAATGATTTAGGTAATGCAAACCAATTGAAAACGTGCTTATTTTTACTGTCCCCATCATTAAAGATATGATCTTTGTAACAAGAAAACCCCTTTAATGACTTTGTAGACGACTTAAAGAGAAGAGCTTTAATATGTGCAGATGGCAAATTAAATTAAATATTGATAAAGATAAAGTCATACCTTTGCGCCAAGGAATCAAAATGTACAATTATGTACTAAATAGTATGATATTGGTAAAAATATGGCTGAAAAAGACCTGGAGATAATGGAAGACAGAAGTCTGAAATTTTATGACAAATGCCAGGCAGCTGCTACCAAGGCAAATAGAGGCTCAAGACAAGAACATGGTTTTGTCTCTATACAAATTCTTGCTTAGGCCACACATGGCGTTTTGTGTAAGAAGGACATAGTTGAACTAGAGCGGGAGCAAGTTGATTGGACCAAGTTGATTGGAGGAAAGGTTAAACTGCAATACCAAAACAGTTAATAAAACTTGGGGATGTTCAGAGTCGAAAAAAGATGGCTTAAAGGGGTTATCTGTGAGTTTAATGATTTCATAGAACATTATAAACAGTATTTATATTGAAAAGTAAAGATATTCCACTACCTTCATATGTTTCTTTTCTTTTGACTCCCTATTCATATATCATAAGAAAAGTGAAACCTGGTTGTGGGAGTGTCAGTAGTTCTCCTAGAATCCATTGCAGTTACAACCTAGGACTTCTCTGCACATGCCCCCTAATCCTCCTAGCACTGCTCATTACCATTCTAATACATGTACACCTCATGCCCCGGCATCTCTGCTCCAGTTCACTCCCTGGTTGCCTGCAGCAGGCTTTGTATAGTACACATGGTAAAAAGACATTCTTTCCTCATCCTATAATATATGTAGTACATGTACACATATATATAATTTGTTTATATATTTCTATGCATGTGCTGTACATCCCCCACAGCTATCCCATCATTGTAGCTCTGATTGTTGTGGGGAATGTGGCAATTTGGAAAAATGTGCCATTTTCAAAGTTAAAAAATTTCTGCGTGTTAGACAGATAGTTATTCCACTCAAAATAGTTTATAACTAGCATCTACTATATGTCTACTGTAGTTTTTGGGACGAATTTTTTAAATGTCTTTTTTACGACATTAGGGGCTTAGAAATATAGTAGTAATTTTTCACATTTTCAAGAAAATTAGCAAAATAGGTTTTTTTTAGAGACTAGTCAAGTTCTGGCATGGCTTTGAGGGGCCTGTATGTTAGATCCCCCCATAAACGACTCCATCTATGAAACTAGACCCCTTACATTATTTAAAAAAGCATTTAAGAAATGTGTTACCCGTTTAGGTATTTCACAGAAATTAAAGCAAAGTGGAGGTGAAATTTCAAAATGTCACTTTTTTTTGCAGATTTAAAATTTTTATCCATTATTCACTGGAACACAGTAAAATTTTGACCGGGGGAAAATGAAATTTAATTTTGTTTTCCCCCAGATTCTTGCTTTTTCAAGATTTTCCCATTGTGGCCCTTAACTGCGCTATTTGTCTAACCAAAAGCCTCAGGTAGGGGGAGCCCTCCCGGGAAATTTTTTGGGGGTCTCTTTTTCATTCCGTTTTTTATTTGGGCCCCCATTTGGGTTTTGGGGCCCAACCAAAGGTGTTTAAATTAAAAAAATTTCCCCTAAAAAGCCCCAATATTGGAAAAATACACCCCTTTAAAGGAAATTTATTTCCAGGGGTGCGGGAGTAAAAACGCCCCCCACAGGGGGCTTCACAAATTTTTTTTGCGTTAGGTTTGAAAATGAAAAAAAAAATTTTTTTCCAACAACGAAATTTAGATAAAAATGTTTTTTTTTACAAGGAACCCTGAAAAAAACCCCCCCAAATTTTTGGGTTTTCGCAATTTTTTCCCAAATTTTCACCCAATACCCTAATGGGGGGGTAATTTTGCTTTTTTGGGAGCTTTGCGGGTCATAAAAAGGGAAAGGAGGGGCTATTTGGCTTTTGGAACGCGTTTTTGGGGGGGCCCCAAATGCGCATTTGAAAACCCCCAAAGAAAGCAGAAAAGGTGAAATCTTCCGGGAAGTTTCCCCCTTTTTGGGATCAACACCCCCTCAGGGGATTTTCATCAAGAGGTGAAATTGTGCTTTTTTGGACTCACAGGTGTTCCATAGTTTTTTTTAAGCTTTGGGGCCATTAAAAAGAGGGGAAAAAAAGTTTGTCCTTTTTTTTTGGGGGTTTTCAATTTACAGGGGTTTTGCTTTTGGGGGGATAAATGACAAATAATTTTAAAATATGGGGGTCATCCCAAATTAGAAAGGGATATATTTTATATGTTTATACAATTTTTTTATTTTTTAAACTACTTTTATACAATAGAAATTGTTTATAAAAAAATTGCGTTTTTATGTTGTAATATTCTGACAGCCATAATTTTTTTAAATTTTTTGTATACGGAGGGTTTTGAACCCCAAAATTTTCCCCCTGAAATTTTCCTGGTGGCGTTTTTTTAAAATTTTTTTTAATTTTTTCATTTTTTTTGGTCACGGGGGCATTTTAATTTAAATGAATTTTTTTCCTTTTAGCTTTTTTTTAAAATCCAAGGCCCCGGTTTTTTTTAATTTTTTAAAATACCCGGAATTTGGGTTTTTATTTTTAAAGTTTTTCCCTTTTCCAAAATTTTTAAAAACCCCTTTTTTTTTTTTTAAAAAAGGAAATAAAAAAAAGCCCCCCCCCCTTTTTTAATTTTCCTTATTTGGGGTTTTTAATGGAGTTTTTTTGGATAACGCCGGTTTTTTCCCCGGGTTTGGTTTTTTGAGTTTTTTTTTGGTTTTTTTCCATTTTTTGGGGGAAACTTTTTTTTTTTTTTTTTAAATTTAAAAAAAAGTTTTAAAAAAAAAAAGGGGGGGAAAACAATAAAAAAAAAAAATTTTAAATTTTTAAAATTTCAAAAAAAAAAAATTTTTAAAAAACAGTAAAAAAAAAAATTAAAAAAAAAAGTAAAAAAAAAATTTAAAAAAAAAAAAAAAAGGTTGGGTTTTAAAAATTCCCCTTCAAAAAAATTAAAAAAAAAAAAAAAAATTTTAAAAAAAAGTTTACAAAAAAAAAAAAAACTTTTCTTTTGTTTTAAAAAAAAAAAAATTTTTTAAAAAATTGAGTTTAAAAAAAAAAAAAAAAACAAAAAAAAAAAATTTAAAAAAAAAAAGAAAAAAAATTCTTTTCCTTAAAAAAAAAATAAAAAAAAAATAACCTTTTTAAAAATTTTTTAAAAAAAAAAAATTAAAATTTAAAAAAAACCTTTTTTTAAAAAAACAAAAAAAAAAAAAAAAAAGAACTAAAAAAAGTTTTAAAAAAAAAAAAATTTTTAAATTGGTGTTTAAAAAAAAAAAAAAAAAAAATAAAAATTTTTTTGTTTTTAAAAAATTAAAAAATTTTATTGCTGGGGTTATTTTTTTTTGTTTTTTTTTGGGGTTTACCCATGGGGGTTAATTAACGGGTCAATTTAAAAGGGTTTTATATGTGTACTTTTTTTTTGTTTCTTTTTTGGGGCAAAAAAAGGTCGGTTTTGTTTTGGTGTTTTTTTTTTTTTTTTCATTTTTTGTTTTTTAAACCCTTTTTCACATTTTTTTCATTTTTCCCCATGGGGGCCGTACACACGGGTGTTTGGACCCCCTTTTGGGCCCCAAAAAATCGAATCCAAAAACACAACTTTCGAGGGGACCCCTTAAAAGACCCAAAAAAAGTACCCAAACCCACTCAGCTGGGGTGTTTGGATGGGGTTGAATGCAGCGGATTGCTCCCTATTTTTTTAAAATTTGGGCTCCTGCCGGGCATTTTTAGGACCAAAAATTTGACATGTTCGAAAAAACCCAATGAAACTCGCATTGGCAATCACTGTCTGAATCCCAAAATGGGGGGCCTGTTTTTTCCAAGTTAAAAGAAAATAAAAAAATCACATTGCACTTTAAATTAAAGATGCGGGGTTTGGGTCATTTGGGTTCAGACAGACCCAAAAAAGTAGAAAAAGCAATATTCAAAGGGACTCAAAACCCCGAAAATGAACAAAACCATAGGGGATTTGTATCAGTGCCCTTCAAAATTGCTTTTTTCAGGGCGGCCCAGTACACAGTTTTTGCTGCTGTTTACGGGTTCTCCTTTCGGACTGTCAACCCACCATGCCCCCAAGCAATGCGGGCTTGGGACGTAAACCGCAAGCCGGATGCTTTACAAAAGCATTTTGGGCTGAGGGGAAAGGGAAAACCCATTTATCGGGCAGATTTTGCGCGATTTCAGAGAGGGGAAACTCACTTTTTTTAAAAAACAGAATTCCAGGGGGCCCTAAACCAAATTTAAATATATGGGGCCCCATTTAGAACCAGTCACCCCAAATTTTAAATTTTTTTAAAAGCATTTTAAAAAATAAAAGGTTAAAGGGCCTCTTTTTTGGGTTGCTATTTTAAAACTGGCTTTTGGGCCAAATATTTTGTAAACAAGGCCCACCATATATAAAATTTTAAAAATTGTCCAAGAAAATAAAATTTTAAATTTCCCTTTTTAAACATCCTAAAAAAGACGCCCAACTAGTGTTAAATTTCTTGAATGTGTGCATTATTTTCCCAATAATTAAACCATTGGAAAAAAACCACAAAAAAAAAAACCCACATGATTTGGATTTAAAAAATTTTTTCAAAAAAAAATTTACACTTTAAAGAGTTTAAAAATTCTTGGCAGATGGGAGGAGTAAAATCATTTGCTGGGGGGTCTTTCTACAGCCATTTAGGGTTTGTGGAAGAAGCGTTTATAATGGCCAAGAATACGAGATATTTTAGGGCTTTTTACAAAGCTTCTTTTTTCCCGTCTTCAATTTTCTGTAAATAAATGAAAAAATATATTAGGACATTTTAACAAGCAAAATTTGTTAAATCTCCGGTTTTATTTTTTGGGGCCCCAAAAAAAACCACATTTACACGCAATGCAGGGGGAAGCCTAAGGGTTTCCAAATAAAGCAAACTAATAGCCAGGGTGTGTTTCCATAATTTCCCATTCAATTAAAATTTCAACCCTATTTACAGAAAAGTACTTGGAAATAACACTGAGGGACTCTCGTTTCACTTGCTTCAAAAGTTTTTGCTCGTACCTCTGTTTAAAATTTTTGTTGGGGAATTTACAAAAAAAAAACTAGTACAGAATGCTGCAAAATTTTTCCGATAAAAATTTACTGGGAAAAAAAAAAAAACCCCCCGGGAGAATCCCGGGGAGATCCCAATGAAAATCAAAAGGGTTTTGTTTAGGGGGGATTGGTGCCAAAGTGAAAAGGGGTGGTTTTTACTTTTGCAATGGGGGATTCTGAATGGGTCCTCAAAAAAAGATGTGAAAAAAGGCCTTAGAAAAAGTTTTCATGTAAAAAAAAAAAAAAATTGATACCCAAAAATTTTTATGCCCAGGTTTGAGGGGGAAATTAGAAAAAATATATTGGGACAGGGATTCATTTGAAAAAATTCTCTTCAATCAGGCCCCCCTTTACCCGGGAAACCCAATTTCCCCATTAGAGTTTTGGGGAAAAAGAACAAAATTTTTAATAAATTGAAGATTCAAAAGGGGGTTAATTTTTAAAAGTGGAAAGATCATTTTTTGCTGACCAATTCCACAAAAATCAAAGGTTTTAGCAAGAAAGGGGCGGCCCGTGGGGTACAAATTTTTCACTGACAAAAAGGGTTTTTTCATTCAGGAAAATATTTTTTTTTCACCCCAAAAGTTTTTTCTGAAAAAAAAAAAATGTTTCGGGAAAGTTTCCCAAAAAAGATCGTTTGTCCAAATTTTCGATTTAAATTTTACCATGTTAAAGAAAAAGGTTTTTAAAAGGCGCAATGACCAATATGAAAATAAAAATTTCATAGCTGAGTTTGGGAAAATGATTGTTCACCCCGGCGATCAAATTTTTCAATGGTTTTTTTTTTTCTAATTTTAGTTAGTTTGGTTTTCTGTGGGTGTGTTTTTCTATGTGTTTTGCAATTTAAAAGAATTTTACTGCATTTTTTTTCTTTTAAACAAAAAAAATTTAAGATCATAAACAAGTAAACATAACTACCCAAAAAGGGCAGGGAAAATTTTTACTTTCCATTAAAAAAAAATTTAAAAAAGAATTAGTTTATAAAAACCATTAGGGGCCCTTTTGGGCGTTGGTTCCCTTTTGAATTTTTGGCACAGTGCGATTTTAAGTACAATTTTTAAAAAAAAAATTAGCGGATATTTTACTTATATAAAATTCCCAAACCTTTTTTAATTTGGGGATTAAAAAAATAAATACATTTGGAAAACATTTTTTGGCTATTGGGTGGCGTGGAACTCTGCTAATAAATTTAAAACCCAATTTTTTTCATCTATTTAGGGAAGGTATACATCCATTTTGTCGGTTATTCTGTCAAAAAATTTCGGCGAACAAAAAAGCCAAAAGCACAGAATCGGGGGCACCCTCAGTGGAAAACCCCCTTTTTTAACCCCCACTTAAAGGGGTTTTTGGGCCACGAGTGGGGAACATGTCTACCCTTGCAGCGCCGGTTTTGGGAGCTAGCCGCTCTTGCGGGAAAATCTCCATTTTTATTTATGGGGTTTTTCCCAAATTTTTTCCATTGGGGGTCTGCTCAGAACTCCCTTTAAAAGGAATGGAGAGTCGTGGGGGCAAGCACGACCAAATCTCCAGTCTTCCCTGGAAGATTTTTGTGGGGACGTTTCCCAAAATTTTGGGAAAAACCCCACCTATCAGGAACAAAAGGGTGGGGAAATTCTAACGATTTACATCATTTTGGGTTTTTGGGGGACCAAATTTCCACTTTAAAGTTAAAAAAGATCTTATGGTTGCCAGTCATGTTGTTAAACAGGTCCTTTTCCACTTCTAAAGACAAAAGCTCTGAACAAGAAACCCTTTTTGGGCAGGGTGTTAATCCCCCTTTGTAGTTTAAAGGGCCCCAGGTGGCTCCACGCCTTTTGGGCTTAAATTTCCCGCTTAGTTTTTCTAAGGGTTGGGGGCATTGCAAAAAAACAAAAGAAAGTTTTTTTGTTTTTGGGGAAAAGAGGTGTGAGCAAAAAAAATTACTTTTTTATCTGTCAAAATTTGGGGGCCAATTAAGCTCTTTGTAAAGGGGTTTTTTACCCTAGGGCTTTCAATTTTCAAAGAACAAAAATGTTTTTTTATCTTGTTTTTTTTTTAACTTTGGGCCATGAAGGGCCAACAAAACTCTAGAACTTGATTATGTGACTCTATAAAACCAAATGCATACGGGTCGTAGCTGGGGGGAGGTGGGGTTTTTTGAGGTTTTGGCACCTTTAAAAAAAACCCAAATAGGTTAAGAAAGCTTTTAGGGCATTTTGACCCGGGGAGCGATGTTTGGTTTCATGTCGGGAGTGGTTTTTAAGCAGGGGTCCCCGCTTTAGAAATTTTTTTCAACGTTATCGAGATCTAATGGCAGCCCCTCAAAAAACACAAACCCCCAAAATAATTAAAACCCAACCAAATGTATGTCCTTCACATTCTCATTCTTTTTAAGAATAAAATTTTAAAAATTTCACATCAAACCGGGTGTAGAAAGATTTCTTTTAAATATCTTACAGGGAAAAAAAACACTAAATGCGAAAGAGGGAAAATTCCTTGGGAAAATGTGGACATAGCCTAAGTCAAGTTATGGTGATTGGGGTTTTTTCATATTCCAACTTTTTAAAGGGGAAAAAAAAAGGGGGAAATTTAAAAGGGCTACGCGTTTCCGCGGGGAAAAAAGTTGCATTTTACCGCCCCATCTTTGTTTGGTTTTGCCAGCCCCTTCAAAAAAAACCAAAAACCACTAATTAAACCCGCATTTAAAGGCTTTGGAAGGGAAAGCCAGGTAGAATTTTCCCCCTTCTAACCAGGGGAGGGGCCCTTTATTCCTGGTAGTAGCCCCCCATAACCCGGTAGGCCCCTTTACAGGCAGGGGTGCCCCCTTTGTAGCCTTTTAAGGGGCCCCCCCCCTGGGATTTTAGGTTTGAAACCCCGCTCTTTAGCCAAGTAATGCCCCCTTTTTTTTAGCCAGGGAGACCCTCTTATAGCCAGGTAGAGGCCCTTTGTAGCCAAAGGGGATGCCCCCCTTTTTTACCAGGTAGTGCCCCCTTTTTTAAACCAGGGATTTTCCCCCCTTTGTAGTCAAGGGATGCCCCCTTTGTTGGCGAGGTAGTTGCCCCCTTTGTTGTCAGGTAGTGGGCCCCTTTGTTGCAGGTAGTGCCCCCCTTTTTTGTCGGTAGAGGGCCCCCCCTATTTGCTAAAAAAAATTTAAAAAAAAAAAAAGGGACTTACCCTTTTAAGGGTCCCCTTTCCACACGGCAGGGTCCGGAAAAATTTTCCCCGGCCCGGAAAAAAACCCCGGGGCGCAGGGGAGGGGAGTGGGAGCTGAAACTGTATTTTTACGGCGCACAACCGGCGCCTTTTAAAATTCCGGGGGAAAGGGAGGAGGGAAAAATCCCTTCCCTTCCTCTCCCTGTACGGGAGCTGGGGAGTGCTGACTGGCTGGGCTTGGGGGCCACACAAGTCATGAAATTCCCCCCCCCCGTTTGGGGGCGGGTTTAGGGGGGCCGCTTCACCCGCCTTTTTGGGGCGGCCCTGCGGCGGCCGAAAGTTAACGCAAAACGTACTCTGGCACCGCAGTCCCTTTTAAAAAACCCCCCCCCAACTTTTCCTGTGGGGACGGGAGGTTCGCCCCAAATCTTTTCGGTTTTTGGGGGGCCCCCCCCCCAAAACGGGGGAGTTGGGGATGTAAAGGTTTTCCCTTTTAGAAACAGGTGAACAATAAATAGTACATGTAAGTTTTGGGGGCGCCACTGGGTTCTTTTTCCTTAAAAAAATCCAGCAGATATTGGGGTGCATGGGGGTTTTTTAAAAAGGACTTTTTCCGCAGAAACTGTTGGGAAAATTTAACCCTTCCAAATTTAAAGAAAAAAAACTGGGAATAAAAAATTTACGACAGGAATTTGACATGCTGTGGATTTTAAAAAACGGGAGTAAAAGTCAATTTCTTGGGAGACAAAATAAAAAGGGATTTTTGTAAAAGGGGATATGTACAATTTCCCCCCACATGCAAGCAAATGTAATGCCCCTGTGAAATTTTCCCGGGGACAAATCCACAAGGGGAAAAAACCACAATTTTACGCCTTTTTTTTTTTTTTTCGTGTGCATTTTATCATTACTTTTTCTTGATATTAAAGGTGTTTATTTGGGAAATTTTTTGGGCCCTTTCCCCAAAGTTCCCTTTACACAGCATTTTGCAATTCACACATGCATGGGCACAGCAAAAAACTGCTGCCCCCCACCCCAGCATCCCTGCTTAGGGAAAACACATTAAAAAAACTTTCAGGAAACGTTTTTCAAACTTTTGGAAAACCCGTTTAGGCCACATCGTAAGGGTTTCATGGGTGAACATCCAAGTAAATATTAAAAAAATTCCCTTGGTGATTAAAAGGTTTTTAAAATAAAATTTACTCACTCTCTTTTGAAGGAAGTGTATTCTTTTCCTCTGTGTTAGTTTTGCGGAGTTTTCGATAATCAAAATTCTCCACCTCTTTCAGATCAGGTTTATCAGCCATTGTGACTATAAAAAACACATGACAGTTTAGGCTTGGCTTATGTGTAGACATTTTATATGATCCAATAAAGAACAGATCCAACAGATATCACATTTGTGTTTATGGACAAAACAATTGCAAACATCAGAATAGAAAATGACCTGATCTGATGGAGCTGTTCTGTACATACATGTAATCCAGCTGTATTTGCTGTGTATAGCTGAGCTTTAGGTTTACACCCTTTGTTTGCAACACATCACAGAGATTGGACAAATAAAAGAAAAAAATGTATAGCTGGCACAGATTTCAGTATGCGGCATCCAGAGAGCCAACTGGGCCTTTAGGACACATTCAGGATATGATTGCCTGGTGCATTCACATAATCTGCAATACAAGCTATGGTCAGTTTTGTTCTTAATATGACACGGTTAGGTTGGGTAATCAAACACAGTTAAGATTTGTAGCTATCATATGGGCACAAAAACCAGCCCGTATTACACCCAGGGGAAATTGGCCTTAGGCTGCTCTTAGATGGGCGTAGTACAGCTCAGTGCAGCAACAGTAGATTTGGTGGGGAGAATGGGTTTGGATTCCATCTGAATAACAGAAACCTTTCCAAAACAAAACTTTTTGGAAAGGATTTTCTACTTTATGATGACAGGATCCAACCCTGTTCTTTGTGCGAAGTCCTGGGAGCTCTACTCTGGCCATCAATAGCAGGTTTCCAAAGGAACAAGATGAAAACGGAGCAGATTTATCATAGCAAAACTGTATGCACATGAAGGCTTAGAACAAAACTCCATATTTATAAGGCTGCTTCAATATTATATATGAAGATACTAATGAAATAAGTCCTTCTAAGGAAGCTTGCAAGGGCGCGGCTTGTTCTTGCAATGGTGTAACATTAAGCAATGTGTGAAGAAAGAATTTTTTTTGTAAATCGGAGTATAAGTGTGATCTAGAGATTATAGGGGCACACACATGTAAACTAGTGCATATAGCGGAACGGAACACTTGTCTGGGAAAGCAGCATAGTGTGCACTGTAATGACTGACATCATGCATGGCTGAAGGGTGTGTGTACACACTACTGAACAATGCCAAATGCTACACCCGTCTGGGGAAGCAGTGCAGCGTGGGTTGTACTGACTGACATCATGCATGGCTTTGAGGATGTGTGCCTACACTAGTGAACAATGCCAGATCTAGCCGGACGTTGTTCACTGCTAATTATTAAGTGCACAACCTCATAAACTGATATAAAAAAGCTCTGCCTGTGGAACCAGAAATCATCCTTAAAAATATTTCATAAACATGTATATTATATAGTTCACAAACAACTTAATACTAGAAGATGTAACATTGTAAGAAACTAGAACACCCAGCAGCTCCAGCCACCACAGCTGCAGAATAAATCAGTCTGTGGCTCCGTCAAGCTGCAATGTCCTTGCACAACACATATGTGAGCTCCTCCTGGTATTCGGAGACTTGATGTTACCAACTGCACAGACAGATCCAGAGGCAGCCGCGCCCTGCTGCTGTGTGCACATCCCTCTGCTCGCAGCTGCTGCAGGTCTGCTCCAAGTTATAATGTCTGACACCACATTAACATCACAGTAAATGCAGCTGGTGTCTGTGCTACAGCCTTTGGCATTCCAGTCTATTATTTTATAAGTGGCATACTGCGCCCTCTGCACCACAAGCACCATGTATAAAACCACTTACCCAGCGTTCACACTGCCCAGCACCGAATACACACTGCATGTTGGCCGTCAGTTTTATATACAGTGCTTAATACACACCTTCTAATGTTCATTGGGTCCAGTTTACACTCCCTTGTAAATCCCGCCTTAAACTAATCACATTCTGCCTCCAGGAACTGTTTGTGACTGGTTACACTTCCTGAAAATATAGGAGAATTGAGATCAAGATAGCACTAGCTAAAACAGAACATGAATTCAATATTATACTTCTATTACTATCATACACCTCTATTACTACAGACATAAAACTCACATGTCTACAATCACAGACTCCCATTATTAATACTATACTCCAGTATATACTCCGGTTCACATCTGCATTGGAGATTCTGTTCTGAGTCTCCCTCAACTAATTGCAGCAGGACACCGGGTGGTAACCATAAAAGGTCTAAAGATATTTGTCCCCCTCCGAATTATACACTTTACATAAATAAATATAGATAGGCAGACCACTTGTACATATAAAGGCCTCCTGTAGGTCAGTATTTAGACCCCTTGTAGGTAGATTTATAGGTCCCCTATAGGTAGAGATTTAGACCCCCTGTAGGTAGTCATATAGACCCCCTGTAGGTAGGTAGATATATAGAGCCCCTGTAGGTAGGTATAGAGGTCCCCTATAGGTAGGTAGATCTCCTGTTGGTAAATTTGACCCCTGTAGGTAGTTTTATATATCCTCTGTAGGTATGGCCCCTGTAGGTAGGAAGGTATAGAGCAGCTCTGGGTAGGTAGACCCGCTGTAGGTATGCATGCCCTCTGTAGCTATATAAAGTTGCTTTAGGTATATATGCCCTTTAGTTATTAAAACCACTGGGGGAAAAGTTGGTCCA